>JAVTVY010057033.1:0-30513 GCA_036873755.1 Hanleya hanleyi | reverse complement strand
AGCCATTACAATGAAAAGAAAGCTGGGGAATAGATCCATTGTGAAGTTTTAAATAAACACAGTTCATTGTTTCCGTTTCTTTAGTTTTCTCAACAACGCGGCCTGTTTTCTGTACTCAATTAGACTGGTATTGTCTGGTGAGCGCGGTGTTGGTGTCATTATTTCTTGAGTCAAGTTCTTTGTTTTTCCACTGGTTGTTGATTCCGCTTCCATCTCCCTGGGACTGGCGGGCTCAGGTTGAATACTATCGTGAGGGTCCACATGCATGGCCCCACTTCTCGGCAAATCATTATTCATCACAGGCGGAGATTTAACGTTGCCTGTTGTTTTCTGACGTTTCTGAACCGGTGAGATTGCCGCAGTGCCAATCGTGGTACCACTAGCCGATACAATATGTATCTCTGCTTCCACTGCATTTTCGTTATCCGTTGTAGGATTAGCGCTATCTACTTCCCGAACGTTGGGATAAACTTCCTCAACCTCTTTCCCTTCTTCCATGTTGTTTTCCTCGTCATCACTCTCCTCCGCGTCATCCACATCACTATCAATTTCATTCCCATGAGAATCGTACTTACGTACTTCCATACAAGTGTCACTGTCAGTCTCTTCCACGTCAACGTCAATCTCTGACTCCGCTTCCCTCACATTTTCACGAGGGGCATCAATACGATTTTTAACTCGGGCAGCATAAGACACCGTTCGTGAACAGCATTCTGTCATATTGTGATTCTCAGAGCCACACATTTTGCATTTTTCGGGGCAATTTTGACCAGTATGGGGGTTCTCGTGAGGTGAAAATCCGTCGCAGTTACTGCACCATTTGGATTTACAATCATAGGCTTTATGTCGGGCCTGTCCGCAGGTTCCACACTCCTGGACCTGGCCTGGGTAGGTAAACATCACTATTTCCCACTAAAGGTGATGAAGTTTGGCACGTAACGTTTCTGCTTACATCGAAAACGATAGACACGAATGCCAGTTCTACAGTTCGCAAAGTCCGACCCAGAGAGAAACGGTTTCTTGACCCCCAAACACTCACCATACGGCAGCAAGGCATCTCTGATAACACTGTCGTCCATTTCGTCCGGGGCCCAGTGAGCTGTCACGTTCATGTAAACAGAACTCGCTGGTGTGATATTCCACACAGTATCTCCAATCGTAAAATCCGACTTGAGAAGAAGAGCGTTGTGCGCCCCCTCCGAACAAACTCTCAAATAGTAACATTTCTTGTAATAATTCTTCTGGAAGCACAACATATCCTTTCTCAGATCAATAACTTTTGCCAAAAACTCAGTAAAGTCTCTGTGTCCCGCTTGCGAAAACGCTGCTCTATCACTTGTCGCAATTGCAACGGACAATGTACGTCCCGGCTTTGCAGCCTGGTTGTAAACCACAGGTTTCGACATGTCTTAACTTGATTCTAATCTGGCGACTAAGCGCCCCCACGGGCTAACTAAACTTTAACTCTCAGTTAAATTGTTCAGTCGACGAAACCAGATGAAGTCCAAAATATTTTCACTGTGTTGTTGTTGTTGCTGTAAACGGACAATTTAAACATACGTCTGCTCACTCTCGCGTCTACAACTCAACTCTACAAGCATTCTGTGTTTCATTCATTTACACGTTCTGTGCAATGTTTAAGTAAAACTGGACTTCTAAGTTAAATACTGAGCATTCGCCTGTAAACACAGGTCATGGAAATACATTATTTATGCGATCCACGTCAGCTCAATCCGCCTAAAATTCAAGATAGAACGTAATCTTTGACATTTCTCTAATTGCTAGATAAAGAAAACTGCATGACACAAAGGTAGCAAATCTGGCTGCAGCTAGAAAAACTGGGGCATGTGCTTTAAAGCAGAAACTTGTAAATTAACCTGGCATGGAAATAGACTGAACTCGCTGCCACATTCCTTTCTCAAATACAGCTATTTGTTTTGAACTTTGCAAGACGTCCGTTCTCCACAAGAACTCCTGTGTCCATACTCAAAGCGCCAGGAGGATAAATACAGTCCTCTACTCGTGGTACTGAACCCCTTTTCACAAAACCTTTATCCTGTAAAGACGCCAGATCGACAAAAGTATTGGCACATTTTGATTGTTTGGAATCGGTATTTTCCTTTCATATGGCATCAGATCTCTGATAATTTTGTTACTTGTTATGTATTAGCATAAAAATACAAAAAATTCAGAAAACTACCGTTACATAAATCCACTTGGCATGACAATATTCACCTTGTGGGACACTAACTGTGAAAGTCTTGATAGGAGTTGATCATGGAAATTTCAAATTCCCTCCATTGACAGCTGATTGGTGCTACCGAATGTCATTCAATTTGTAAACAGGGAGCCTTCTCACCCCTCATTGATCATGTCTCCATCCAGCATGCTTTTCTCAAAGTGACCCAAATCAACATCAGGAAGTACAGTTTGAAGCCTCATCTACAAGTTGAAATATCAGATGTATCAGAAATGCTGAAAAATCACAGCTCATAAATCCATAAGATCTGCTCTCAAATTTCTAAATAGTGTAGGTCGAGGGCCCCGACACGGAAGTGATTAACTCCGGTCTGATGGCATATGCTCAATTTTCTGAGCAGCCGTCGCGATTGACAGTTCTCCAAATCCAAAGTCTGTCATAAACGCCCAAGCAAGACGGAGAACAATGGAATCAAGATGCTACAACTTTGTGTCGGCTGCTGACTCCGTGGCGCAACGGTAGCGCGTCTGACTCCACAATGTTGTTTTTACGCGTGAGAAACTATGTAAAATTGGGCTTGCTGATTCAGATCTCTGTGTGATATGTTTGTCGCACAAAGAAGATACAAGGCATATATTTTTTTCTTGTCCGGAGGTGCAAAGTTTTTTACAGTATTTAGGTTCATTTGTAGAGGACCTGTTCAGGTTTGCTCACGTCAGTGTCTTGAATAACGTTTCCTTTGAAATACTTGTATTATTCGGTTATTCTGTACAAAGTCGGAATGTAAACTGTTATTTCCTCAATATTGTATGTAGCCTGGCTCGTCTGGTAATTTTCAAGCGCAGAAATATGAAAATGTATCATGACAAACTAATTTCTCCAACATTTATGTTTAAAAAGTTACTGGAACAACATGTAAAGTCGGCGTTCATATACTTGCAGCGTGATTTGCCTGTTTTTAACAAGAGATATCTCTTTTGTAATCCGTTTGTTAAGCACGACAACTGCTTAAAAGTTAATTTTCCATAGTAGCTAATCCCATGCTTTGTGTGCAATGAATATCACATTGTTGTATCCTTGATCAGTCAGGCCTCGATGTATTTGTGTAATCAAAAAGTGTGTATTAAGATAACTTGCGCAGGTCTTGAGTTTCTGTGATCGTCCTGTTTTTATCCTTCTTGACTCTGCTAAATACTTTGTATATATGATATATTTGTTGAATAAAAATATTATTCAAAAGAAGAAAAAAAAAAAGCGCGTCTGACTCCAGATCAGAAGGTTGCGTGTTCGAATCATGTCGGGGTCACATAATTGTTTGGGGGAGTTTTCCTTGTAAAATATCCTTTCAAAATTGAGGAATTGAAATTTTAACTGTCTATTATCTACAAATCCATATCCGATCTGTGATATTTTCAGAAAATTGTATCCAGATAAAAAAGTTTACACTTGGTCTAGAGGTCAAACTGCTAGTAGGTTAGACAGATTTTATTTGTCTAATGTCATAAAAGGCCATGTATCTATTGCTGATGTAGCGCATGTCTCTTTTTCTGACCATTCGTGTTTTTATTATGATGTCAATTTTAATGATGTAATTTCCTGGGGTCCAAGCTATTGGAAGTGTAATGTTTCGCTGTTGGGTGATCACGATCTCACAACGATAATTCAGGAGGTTTTTGAAAATACTTTCCCTGATGATAGCCAGTCTGATATTATACAGCGATGGGATGAATTCAAAAACGAATGTAAAAAGGAAATTCGCCAGTTTTCTGTTGCTAAAGCATTGGAAAGGAAAAACAAACTTAAAGACATGAACTTGGATTTGAATAGGCTGAAAAATGACCCCATTAAGAATCGTGAAGAGATCGAAACGGTTAAAGCCTCCATTAATGCACTGTATATAAAGAATTGAGAAATGGGTCTATTATCAGAGCCAAAGCAGTTCATTTTGACCATGGTGAAAAATCGACAAGGTACTTCGTTAAAAGTGAAGCGGGGAGGGGAAAACGAAAAATGATCAAGCAAATTAATTGTCATAAGGATCCTTCGGATTGTCACAGTGGTCAGAATGATATTGCTAATTGTGTCCGATCTTATTATAAAGAGTTGTACTGGAGACAAGAAGCTGATACTGAGTGTCAGAATGAATTTTTATCCAATTTACCTGAGCTTTCTGAGGAATGTAAAGACATGTGTGAAGGCGATTTAACTGAATCTGAACTGTATTTTGCTGTAGAACATATGTGTAAATATCGATCTCCGGGATGTGATGGCCTTCCGGCGGAATTTTATTTGCAATACTGGTCCATTATAGGTAAAACATTTACTAAAGTTGTCAAATGTTGTTTTACTGAAGGTTGTTTAAGCTCAAGTCAACGATCGGGTTTGATTACTTTGTTGTGCAAAGACCCAAATAATCCAGAAAACATTAAAAACTGGAGACCCATTAGTTTGCTGAACGCCGATTACAAGATAGTGTCTAAGGCGTTATGTAATCGCCTCAAAAAAGTTATCGACAATGTTGTGCTTAAGAATCAAACATGTGGTATACCTGGTAGATCTATTTTTGATAATTTACACCTCTTACGCAATACATATGATTATGTAGAGCAGAAGGATCTCAAGGCATGTTTTTTAAATTTAGATCAAGAGAAAGCCTTTGATCGAGTAGACTGGTCTTTCTTGTTCAGATGTTTGAAAAAATATAATTTTGGCCCCGATCTCTGTAAGTGGGTTATGATATTGTATACTGATATAACAAGTCAAGTTATTGTTAATGGATATATCACAGAGGAATTCAGTTTGGCTAGAGGGGTTAGACAGGGTTGTTCCCTCTCCCCATTGTTGTACGTCCTTTCGTTAGAACCCTTTATTGCCGCCGTGAGGAAGAGCGAATCAATTAAGGGTGTTAAAATGCCAGGTACTGATAGAGTAGCCAAGGTGACTGCATTTGCTGATGATGCCACTATTATAGTATCTGAGGAGAGTTCAGTTCCTCCGGTTGTCAGTCTGTCCTCCAAATATGGTAGGGCATCAGGTGCTAAACTCAATGTGGACAAAAGTACAGCCCTACCTATCGGTAACTGGGACGAAAGTCTGGTGCCTGATGTAGGTTTCAAGGTGGTTAAGAATGCCAAAATTTGTGGCGTTTACTTTGGTGAGGACCAGGATGAGCTGAATTCTTCTCGAGTTGTCAGTAAGGTTAAAAAGAATGTGACATCATGGATGGGTAGATATCTGACTTTTAGGGGGAAAGCTGTTTTAATAAACACTGTAGCATTAGCGGTGCTGTGGTTCACGGCGCAGTGTGTACTTTCCCCACGGAAATGTGTTGTAGAATGTTGTCGCGAAGTTTTTCAATTTCTGTGGGACAAAAAGCCAGAGGGTATAAAGAGAAATGTATTGTACAATAAATTTGATCAGGGCGGGTTGAGTATTCAGAATATTATGTGTAAGTTGAAAATGTTCGCGGTTAAGCATGTGTTAAAGTTGGTGTATGGGACTGAGGCTGACTGGAAGTACTATGCGATTTATTGGATAGGAATTTCGTTAAGATCTGTCAGACCAGAGTTTGCCAGATCGAATATCCCTCATGCTGAAAGGGCTCCTCCCTTCTACAGGTTTGTATTGGATGCATGGCGTGAATTTTATAACGGCCAGCCTTTACCTCCTAATGTATTTAGCAGTAAATTCATTTATTGTAACTTTGTTGGGACAGTTACTGAATTGCCCAGGATTGTTGAGAAATTTCCTCATTTAGATTGGAAGAGGATATGGAGTAAAGTTTTTCACCCTTTTCTGGATCATAATCTTGTCAATTTCTCCTTTAAATTGGTGAATGACATTCTACCAGTTAAAGAACGGTTACTGAGAAGAAATGTTGCCACTGATGATAAATGTGTATTTTGTTCTGCTTCGGAGTCACAGAAACACCTTTTTGTCGAGTGTCATATTGTAGATAAAGTATTTCAGAAATTTGGACATGTATTTCTATTGTATGGGAACTTTTTCCCAAACTTAGATGAGCAACATTTGATTTACAAGTTGTTTGGAGATCTTTTAAATAGGCATGATGAGAATGTGTATATATATTTGATTAATGTCTTGCTATTTAGTATATGGTGTGCCAGAAATGACATAATTTTCCAAAAGAAAAATAGACCTTTGAATACTATAGTACTAGCGGCCAAAGGCTTGATCAAATTAAGAGTGCATGTTGACTTTGTTAGGTTAGATCTTCCCATGTTTATGAAATTATGGTGTAGAAGTAATCTAATCTGTGTCCAAAATGGAAAATTGCTATGCCGCCTATAATAATGTTCTATAACTAACATGTGATATCCCAATTTGTAACTTTGTTAGTACAGTTCATATTTCTGTGATAATTATCTTTTTAACACCGAACTGTATATCATGAAGATGGTTCTATATTTGTGATCAATTTCAGTGAATAAATTATTAACTTTTCGAGAGAAAAAAAAAAATCCATATCCGTGATACTTCTTTTAATCCGGATTGTGACTGATTGTATTGTATATATCTATTTGTGAATAAATTATTTTCAATTCAAGAGAAAAAAATTTGAAATTTTAAATAACTGCATGCACGCTATGTTTTTGTCAATCAATCGGCTACAAGCATTCTGTGTTTCATTCATTTACACGTTCTGTGCAATGTTTAAGTAAAACTGGACTTCTAAGTTAAATACTGAGCATTCGCCTGTAAACACAGGTCATGGAAATACATTATTTATGCGATCCACGTCAGCTCAATCCGCCTAAAATTCAAGATAGAACGTAATCTTTGACATTTCTCTAATTGCTAGATAAAGAAAACTGCATGACACAAAGGTAGCAAATCTGGCTGCAGCTAGAAAAACTGAGGCATGTGCTTTAAAGCAGAAACTTGTAAATTAACCTGGCATGGAAATAGACTGAACTCGCTGCCACATTCCTTTCTCAAATACAGCTATTTGTTTTGAACTTTGCAAGACGTCCGTTCTCCACAAGAACTCCTGTGTCCATACTCAAAGCGCCAGGAGGATAAATACAGTCCTCTACTCGTGGTACTGAACTCCTTTTCACAAAACCTTTATCCTGTAAAGACGCCAGATCGACAAAAGTATTGGCACATTTTGATTGTTTGGAATCGGTATTTTCCTTTCATATGGCATCAGATCTCTGATAATTTTGTTACTTGTTATGTATTAGCATAAAAATACAAAAAATTCAGAAAACTACCGATGCATAAATCCACTTGGCATGACAATATTCACCTTGTGGGACACTAAGTGTGAAAGTCTTGATAGGAGTTGATCATGGAAATTTCAAATTCCCTCCATTGACAGCTGATTGGTGCTACCGAATGTCATTCAATTTGTAAACAGGGAGCCTTCTCACCCCTCATTGATCATGTCTCCATCCAGCATGCTTTTCCCAAAGTGACCCAAATCAACATCAGGAATTACAGTTTGAAGCCTCATCTACAAGTTGAAATATCAGATGTATCAGAAATGCTGAAAAATCACAGCTCATAAATCCATAAGATCTGCTCTCAAATTTCTAAATAGTGTAGGTCGAGGGCTCCGACCCGGAAGTGATTAACTCCGGTCTGATGCCATATGCTAAATTTTCTGAGCAGCCGTCGCCATTGACAGTTTTCCAAATCCAAAGTCTGTCATAAACGCCTAAGCAAGACGCAGAACAATGGAATCAAGATGCTACAACTATGTGTCGGCTGCTGACTCCGTGGCGCAACGGTAGCGCGTCTGACTCCATCAAAAGAAAGAAAAAAAAAAGAAAAAAAAGCGCGTCTGACTCCAGATCAGAAGGTTGCGTGTTCGAATCACGTCGGGGTCACATAATTTTTTTGGGGAGTTTTCCTTATAAAATATCCTTTCAAAATTGAGGAATTGAAATTTTAACTGTCTATTATCTACAAATCCATATCCGTGATACTTCTTTTAACCCGGATTGTGACTGATTGTATTGTATATATCTATTTGTGAATAAATTATTTTCAATTCAAGAGAATTTTTTTTGAAATTTTAAATAACTGCATGCACGCTATGTTTTTGTCAATCAATCGGCTACAAGCATTCTGTGTTTCATTCATTTACACGTTCTGTGCAATGTTTAAGTAAAACTGGACTTCTAAGTTAAATACTGAGCATTCGCCTGTAAACACAGGTCATGGAAATACATTATTTATGCGATCCACGTCAGCTCAATCCGCCTAAAATTCAAGATAGAACGTAATCTTTGACATTTCTCTAATTGCTAGATAAAGAAAACTGCATGACACAAAGGTAGCAAATCTGGCTGCAGCTAGAAAAACTGAGGCATGTGCTTTAAAGCAGAAACTTGTAAATTAACCTGGCATAGAAATAGACTGAACTCGCAGGCACATTCCTTTCTCAAATACAGCTATTTGTTTTGAACTTTGCAAGACGTCCGTTCTCCACAAGAACTCCTGTGTCCATACTCAAAGCGCCAGGAGGATAAATACAGTCCTCTACTCGTGGTACTGAACTACTTTTCACAAAACCTTTATCCTGTAAAGACGCCAGATCGACAAAAGTATTGGCACATTTTGATTGTTTGGAATCGGTATTTTCCTTTCATATGGCATCAGATCTCTGATAATTTTGTTACTTGTTATGTATTAGCATAAAAATACAAAACATTCAGAAAACTACCGATGCATAAATCCACTTGGCATGACAATATTCACCTTGTGGGACACTAACTGTGAAAGTCTTGATAGGAGTTGATCATGGAAATTTCAAATTCCCTCCATTGACAGCTGATTGGTGCTACCGAATGTCATTCAATTTGTAAACAGGAAGCCTTCTCACCCCTCATTGATCATGTCTCCATCCAGCATGCTTTTCCCAAAGTGACCCAAATCAACATCAGGAAGTACAGTTTGAAGCCTCATCTACAAGTTGAAATATCAGATGTATCAGAAATGCTGAAAAATCACAGCTCATAAATCCATAAGATCTGCTCTCAGATTTCTAAATAGTGTAGGTCGAGGGCTCCGACCCGGAAGTGATTAACCCCGGTCTGATGACATATGCTAAATTTTCTGAGCAGCCGTCGCCATTGACAGTTTTCCAAATCCAAAGTCTGTCATAAACGCCTAAGCAAGACGGAGAACAATGGAATCAAGATGCTACAACTTTGTGTCGGCTGCTGACTCCGTGGCGCAACGGTAGCGCTTCTGACTCTAGATCAGAAGGTTGCGTGTTCGAATCACGTCGGGGTCACATAATTCTTTGGGATTGTTTTCCTTATAAAATATCCTTTCAAAATTGATGAATTCTCGGAATGAGAACATTTTCAATAACAGGCCTGTCTCTAAGACTGGTATTGTACAAATTATTAATGCCCGGTTAAGGCAAAGAATATATGTAGATCACTTTCGAATGGGTGAGCGGACCTTCAAGAAATACTGGTGCGTGAATAATGTCTTTGCTAACATTTCAAATAGTAAATTGCATTACCTCTTGAATAATTGACAGTCAAATCCATATCTGTGATACTTCTTTTAACCCGGATTGTGACTGATTGCATTGTATATACCTATTTGTGAATAAATTATTTTCATTTCAAGAGAAAAAAAAAAAAAAAATTGATGAATTGAAATTTTAACTGTCTATTATCTACAAATCCATATTGGTGATACTTCTTTTAACCCGGATTGTGACTGAGATTACACCTGCGACACAGAGCCAGTCTGACGGGGAAAAAGACTCACAGGATATGGAAACAATCAATGAAGCAATAACTTCAACTCCTGGCGCCGTGGACAATACCCTATTAGACTATCGAAAACAGGCTTCTTTGTTGAGGAAAACAAAGAGCAGACGAGGGAAAGGCAAAAACAAATGAAATAGTCCGTGAGCTACTGGGGCTCACCTTGCATCCCCCCCACTACAGACCGAAACTATGTTTTTTATGTGCTTTAGGACATGTCAAATAAGAAACAATTTGTTAACAGTCGATAAACTGGGACTCACTACCCTTTTAATCACTTTGAAATTACTCCTGTGTTAATAAGTACAATTTTTGTGACAATAGGGGGTAGGGTTACAAGAATAGTCTTATCTTCCATAATTATTATCCAATCTTTATAATGTTGGCCGCATATTATTCAGCATTGATTGCTGCATCGAATATTTACAAGATAATATCACTATTTGTTGGGTATGACGTCACACAGGGACCATACATACAAAAGTAGGAGTAGTAGCGAAAGCGGGCGTTTTGGGGTGCGTGAGGGTGTGCTTGAGCGATTGAGGGACCATTCTTGGTTCGAATGCGTCGGGTGAGGTGTCAAAGTGAAGCCCTCGGTATGTAGACCACGGCTTGAGGGATCTCCACATGATCTGTGATGTCATTGGTGACGTCATCAGTAGGAGTAGTAGACAAAGTAGGCATTTTGAGGATGCGGAGGAAGGTTTTTGGGGTAGAGATGGACCATCTGTGGTCTAAATGGACTGTGTGGGGTGTCCCTCTGCATCTACATGCAGAGAGTTACAAGATGACACCCCACACGGTCCATTTAGACCACAGATGGTCCATCTCTACCCCAAAAACCTTCCTCCGCATCCTCAAAATGCCTACTTTGTCTACTACTCCTACTGATGACGTCACCAATGACATCACAGATCATGTGGAGATCCCTCAAGCCGCGGTCTACATACCGAGGGCTTCACTTTGACACCTCACCCGACGCATTTGAACCAAGAATGGTCCCTCAATCGCTCAAGCACACCCTCACCAACCCAAAACGCCAGCTTTCGCTACTACTCCTACTTTTGTATGTATGGTCCCTGTGTGACGTCATACCCAACAAATAGTGATATTATCTTGTAAATATTCGATGCAGCAATCAATGCTGAATAATATGTGGCCAACATTATAAAGATTGGATAATAATTATGGAAGATAAGACTATTCTTGTAACCCTACCCCCTATTATCACAAAAATTGTACTTATTAACACAGGAGTAATTTCGAAGTGATTAAAAGGGTAGTGAGTCCCAGTTTATCGACTGTTAACAAATTGTTTCTTATTTGACATGTCCTAAAGCACATAAAAAACATAGTTTCGGTCTGTAGTGGGGGGGATGCAAGGTGAGCCCCAGTAGCTCACGGACTAAAATGTTTTCACCTAACTAAGCGCGATGTATACAATTACCTATTGTATTATTCTTCTAATGGCAGGCTCTGTGTGTAGAGTCGCTAGTTTAAATACCAATGGTTTACTGGATAAAGACAAGCAAGGACAAGTGCGCGATACAATATTTCAGCATGGAATTGACATTCTATTTTTACAAGAGACCCACTTTGTCAAGAACAATGACAATAGACTGAATGTACCTGGTGATTGTTTATGGGCTTTTGGTACTAATTTGAGCTGTGGAGTGGGAATATTTATCAGATATTCTGTGCCTTGTACCATTAACTACATTAAGAGATGCCCGTATGGTAGATATATTGTAGTTTCGGCCAAACTATACGATATCTCTGTTAAATTAGTTTGTATATATTGCCCGAATAATGCCACCGATAGAAAATCCTTCATTAAGGAGCTAGACACCATTTTGACTGGTAGTGAATCTATCATACTTGGAGGGGATTTTAATTTTGTTGAAAATACCGTTTTAGACAAAATTGGGGGTAACTGTCGGAGGGGCTCTGATGGGAAGGAAGAGATACAAACTCTGAAATATACTTACGACTTGAATGATACATTTCGTACTAAATATCCCGACAAAAAGATATATACGTGGTCACGTGGCAGTATTGCTTGTAGATTAGATAGGTTCTATATTAGTAATGTTCTTCAAAATGGCGTAGATGAGTCTGATGTCACTCATGTATCTTTCTCAGACCATTCCTGTATTTTTATTGATATGCGTTTTGACGATGTTATATGTATGGGTCCAGGCTACTGGAAATGTAATGTTTCGGTATTATCCGATGCAGAAGTTAAAGAAAATGTTGAGGATGTATATAAACAGATTTTTGAAAGCAGTGATGTAAGGCCGTTGGCCGAAAAATGGGATTCCTTTAAAATTGATGTCAAACGTGTAATTAGAAGCATATCTTGTCAGAAAGCAAGGACAAAGCGACAAAAATTGAATGATCTACAGCTTGAATTACAATTATTGAAATCAAATCCGGTCAACAATAAAGATAAAATTGAAGCTATAAAGTCCTCTATTAACACAATTCAGAAAGAGAATCTGTCAGGTGTTAAAATACGATCTAAGGCAGTGCAGTTGGAGCAATCTGAGAAGCCAACCAGATATTTTTTAAGAAGGGAGAAGAACCGAGGTAAAAAGAAACTGATTAAATCCCTGGTATGTCGTAATCAAGTAGATTGTAACCATACTGATCAATGTTCGATTGCGAATTGCATTCAATGTTTTTACAAAGAATTATACACTGCTGAAACAGCTGATGACGAAATACAGAATGACTTTTTAAGTAATTTACCATCATTAACTCAGGATCTCAGTCAAAGTTGTGAAGGGGAGCTAACCCTTGATGAATGTTACGAAGCTTTGAAAGGTATGCCACATTATAAGTCACCAGGTGAAGACGGGCTGCCTGCAGAATTTTATTTACAGTTTTGGTACTTGATTGGGGATATGTTTGTAACCGTTGTAAATAATTGTTTTAATAGTGATAGTCTTTTGTGTCCGTCTCAACGCAGTGGATTAATTACTTTATTATGTAAAGATCCCTCGAATGCCGAACATATTAAAAATTGGAGACCAATAAGTCTACTGAATGTTGACTACAAGATAGTTTCAAAGTCTCTGTGTAATAGGCTGAAGAAAGTGATTGATCACATTGTACACCAAGATCAGACTTGCGGCATTCCGGGAGGTAATATTTTTGATAATTTACATTTACTGCGAAACACCTATGATTATGTAACTCAGAACGATTTGCATGCTTACTTTATCAACCTAGACCAGGAGAAAGCGTTCGATCGAGTTGATTGGGGTTTCATGTTTCGTTGTTTAGAGAAGTATGGTTTTGGCCCGGACTTCAAGCTGGGGCATAAACTTCTCTACGCGGGGGACAAAAGGACAAAAGAGGGGGGACAAAAGAAGGGACAAAAGAAAGTGACAAAAAACCACATGACCGACACGTGATAAAGGACAAAAATAGGGGATTTTGCTGAAGAGTTGCCCAAAGGAAGATAACTCAAGAAGAAAAATCGAATTAAAAGTTTGATTGTTCATATTGAGAAAAGTTAATAACAGAAAATGAGTAGTAATTGCTGCATTATTTGTCTTTTTCGCTATTTTTTGTGTTTTTCATTATTCATGTAAATATTCCTTGTTGTTGCGAATTAGAGAAATAATGGCGAATTGGAGAAAAGATGTTGAATTAGAAAATAGATGTGAATTAATGATTAATGGTGGGATTTGACAAATTAAATGGCGAATTAGAGAATACTGTCAAATTGAATAATAATGACCCCGGCCTATTACAGAATAATGGCGAATTAGAGAAAAGATGTTGAATTAGAATACAAAGGTGAATTAATGGCAAATTAGAGAATAATGGTGAATTAGAAGCTGGGAAGCTAATGGCAAATTAGAGAATAATGGTGAATTAGAAGCTGGGGTGAATTAGTGATCATTAGCGCTTATGGCGAATTAGGGAATAATGGCGAATTGGAGAAAAGATGTTGAATTGGAAAATAAATGTGAATTAATGGAGAGATAGAGAATACTGGCGAATTAGAGAATAATGCCAAATTAAATGGCGAATTAGAGAATACTGGCAAATTAAATAATAATGACCCTGGCCTATTAAAGAATAGTGGCAAATTAGAGGAAAGATGTCGCATTAGAAAACGAAGGTGAAGTAATGGTGAATTAGAAAATAATGGCGAATTAGTGTTTATTGGCGCTTAGGGGACAATGGCGAATCAGGGAATAATGGTGAATTGGAGAAAAGATGTTGAATTAGAAAATAGATGTGAATTAATGATTAATGGTGGGATTTGACAAATTAAATGGCGAATTAGAGAATACTGGCAAATTAAATAATAATCACCCTATTACAGAATAATGGCGAATTAGAGAAAAGATGTTAAATTAGAAAACAAAGGTTAATTAATGGCAAATTAGAGAATAATGGTGAATTAGAAGCTGGGGTGAATTAGTGATTATTAGCGCTTATGGCGAATTAGGGAATAATGGCGAATTGGAGAAAAGATGTTGAATTGGAAAATAAATGTGAATTAATGGAGAGATAGAGAATACTGGCGAATTAGAGAATAATGATAAATTAAATAGCGAATTATAGAATACTGGCAAATTAAATAATAATGACCCTATTACAGAATAATGGTGAATTAGAGAAAAAATGTCGAATTAGAAAACAAAGGTGAATTAATGGTTAATTAGAGAATAATGTCGAATTAGTGATTATTGGCGATTAGAGGACAACGGCGAATTAGGGAATAATGGTGAATTCGAGATTAATGGTGAATCATGGTTAATGACTAATAATGGATTAATTGCGAATTAGAAAAAACTCAGAATTATGGAATAATGGCGAATTATGGGTTAATGGCGAATTATGAAATAATGGCGGATTGGGGATTAATGGTGAATTATGAATTAATGGCGAATTATGGATTAATGGCGAATTGGAAGATAGTGATGAATTAAAAAATAATGACGAATTGGAGAATAATGACGAATCATAGAACAGGGAATTAAAGAATGAATTAGAGAATGTTGAATTATAGAATAGTGAATTAAAGAATGGTGAATTAGAGAAAAGGGAGATTACACTCGCAGACTCATAACCCGCTCTTTCTCTCCATTGTGCTATGTTAGAAGCCCTCTTTCGAAGGAATTGGTTGAATAATCGCTTTTGAAATGTCTTCTTCTGGTGTGATCTAGCTGGTGGTTCATCTGGTAGTGCCTCGGGTTGTGACATTGGAGGTGGAGCTGGTGGTTCATCTGGTAGTGCCTCAGGTTGTGCCACAGGTGGAGCTGGTAGTGCCTCATGTTGTGCCACAGGTGAAGCTGGTGGTTCATCTGGTAGTGCCTCAGGTTGTGCCACAGGTGGAGCTGGTGGTGCCTCAGGTTGTGCCATAGGTGGGGCTGCCAAGAAATGGGCTGATAGGGTTGTCCCCTGGACTCTAGGAGGGTACTGGCTCTGCCGTGGTGACTCTGTGTCAAGTTGAGATGCTGTTCCTGGAATGGGCTGCATCTCTAATATCCCAGACGGCTGCAAAAACAAATAATTGGTTCAATCTCATGACACTAAAACTGCATCTTACAAGGAAAACAACAAATACACACCTGTTAGGCACGAGAACAAGTAAAATATATTACTTAGAATGCCGTTTCATCTACAAAATTGTAAATAAAAAAATAACTTAGATGACAATTTCCAAGTCACACCGTATGCATTTGTAATATTCAAACCGTATGTGCTTCATGGCCTATGTGACAGGTTTATGGACTTTACAACATGTTGGCAGAAGATTATTGTATCTTACATCAAGTTCATGGCAGGAACTATGAAATAAATTCAAACGTAAACATACACCATTCACATAGCATTGAACATGTGCTATGTCGCTGTAAATTGCAGGATTTGTGGTTTATGGACTGTGTGATACAGTTGCGGGCAGTGACACATGTCTGCAGAAGTTGTTCAATGCTTTTCAGGTAAATGACATGACTGGAAATATGAAATTAATTCAAAAGTAAACATGCCATATGCCATTGTACATGTATAAGCTTATACATGTTATATGTTGCTGTGAATCGCACGTTTTTTGGCTTGTGAACTACATGATAATGTTATGGGCAGTGGCACATGTTTACAGAAGTTTACTGATAGTTTTCCAGTCCGAAACAGGCAGGGAAATATGAATTTGCAGAAAAAAGCAAACCTGCATTTTACATAATAAATGCATGAATTTGGTACATGTGCTGCGTGTTGATAAAACGCACAATTTTGATTTGGCGGACCACGTGAAAGTCTTATGAGCTACGGGACATGTTGGCGGAAGTTTATAAATGCATTTGCAGTCCCAAACAAGGAAAGAAATATGAATTTGACCCAATAATCAACATGACTATTACACAAAAATACTACAATACAATACATGTTGTTTGTGTTGAATTTTCGCACAATTTGGATTTCACAGACTACGTGACAGGTTTATCATGTACGGCACATGTTGGCGGAACTTTACTAATGGTCTTCCAGCCCCAAACAGGCAGGGAAATATGAATTTGCAGAAAAAAGCAAACCTGCATTTTACATAATAAAGACATAAATTTGGTACATGCGCTGCGCGTTGATAAATCGCACAATTTTGACTTGGCAGACTACATGTAAGTCTTATGGGCTACGGGACATGTTGGCGGAAGAAGATCAATGCATTTCCAGTCCGAATCAGGCATGGAAATGTGAATTTGACCCAAAAGTAAATATGAATTTTGCATAAAAACACAGAAATATAGCACATGTTGTTTGCATTAAATTTTCATACAATTTTGGTTTTACAGACTATGAGATAGGTTTGCCATCCATGTTATATGTCAGTGGAAGTTTGTGGATACTTTTCCAGGCCCAAACAAGCAGAAAAATGTGGATTTGAACCAAAACTAAAACATGCATTTTACACAACAATATACATGTATATGGACAACGCCCCCTTTGTTCGGTTATTGATTTGATGACTAACAGGCTATAGTTCGATTCATCGAGACTTATCTGTGTTAAGGACATTTCATAGAACATGTTCGCGTTGATTTGGAATGATAAATAAGTCTTGGGAAGAAGGAATGACTCAAAATACAAACCAGGAAGTAACAACAACAACACTGCGCATGTTATTATATGGGTGGATTTTTTTCGTGTTTTTGGTGTATTGGTGACGGATCGACACTGATGACTGTTGTAGGACATGTCAGAGAACATTTTCCCATTCATGTGAAGGCGTGGGAATGGTAGGGAATTTAGAAATAAACCAAAATACAACCATGAAAAAACCACAACAACGAGATCACAGAAACACCAGTTTTCGAGGGCTGAGTTGGTCGATCATGGAGACATTAGCGACCATTGATAAGGTAGACTTACGAAAGAGCGAGAACAAAAGCTTGGACAGTGTAAACATGAATAAAACTACGTAAAAATAGGAGTACAGATTCGAAATACTTGCCGTGAATCGCTTTGAAGGGCTCTCGTACGGCAGCTGACATCTTGGTTTTAGCGACCTTGGTGACCTTGCCCACTCTAAATTTTGTTTTAGAAAATAAAGCATAACAACGTCTTTATTGGTAGAAAAGAAGGATGACAAGCTTCCTAGTTTTTAATATGGTTTGGATTTCTGCAAAGAAACTGGACAAAAAGGGTGTGATTTAGCGAAACGGGGAGAGAAAATCGACTTCTGTAAATGGGTCGGCATGCTATATAGTGATATTTCGAGCAAAATTATTGTTAACGGGTTTTTTACTGATTCCCTCAGTTTGTCACGTGGTGTAAGACAGGGCTGTACTATATCACCGTTATTGTATGTTATGACACTAGAGCCTTTTGTATCGGCAGTGCGGAAAAGTAAGGAGATTAAAGGCATTAAACTACTTGGAGTCCCAAGAGAAGCAAAAGTCTCTGCCTTTGCCGATGATACAACTGTGATTGTCTCTAATAAGGAATCTATTAATGGTTTAGTTAAACTGTCAGGGCGATACGAGGAAGCGTCGGGTGCTAAAGTGAATTTTATTAAAAGTACTTTGTTACCAATTGGGCGAGGTGATACTGATCTTCCCCAGGTGGGACTTTCAGTAGTTGAGTCTGCAAAAATATGTGGTGTATATTTTGGTGAAGATTGTGATCAGCGAAATACTCAACATAGACTGTCCAAACTTGAAAAGGTGTTAGACTTTTCTAAGTACAGAGATTTCACCCACCGTGGACGGGCGATGTTTATTAATTGTGTAGCTTTAGCCGGAATTTGGTTTACATTACAGTCCACATTTGTGTCTAAAACTTTTGTTAATAAGTGTTCACAATTAACTTTCAAGTTTATGTGGAACGGCAAACCAAAGAGTATGCGCCGAAATGTTGTATATAACAGGTATTGCGAAGGAGGGTTAAACCTCCAGTGTGTTTTAGTAAAGCTTAAAACATTTGCTGTTATGCACGTTTTAAAACTTATTGCTGGGACGAAAGCTGATTGGACACATTTTGCGGTATATTGGGTCGGATTTTCACTTCGTAAGGAAAGACCAGATTTTGCCTCCACCAGAATCCTCCATTCGGAGAAAATGCCACGCTTTTATGAATTTGTTTTATCCGCTTGGAAGGAATATATAAATTTGATACAATCTGGTTCCTTGTTTCGTCCCAGCAAATTTGTGTACCGTATGTTTTTGAATTCAATTGTGGAAAAACCTAGAATTGTTAATAGGTTACCCCAGTTAGCTTGGAGCGATATTTGGAAAAATGTGTTTTCACCTTTTGTGGACCATAATCTGGTTAATTTTGCATTCAAATTATGTCATGGCATTCTTCCTGTAAGAGAAACATTATATAACAGAAACATCGTTGATACCAATCTCTGTGTGTATTGCAATATGCCAGAAACAAGAGAACACCTGTTTGTTAACTGTCTTATGACTCAGAATGTTCTTTCTGTATACAAATCCATTTTCCAGTCGTACTGTAATTTCTTTCCAACATTCAGTGAAGAACACTTGGTGTACAAATTTTTTAAGCGCAACTTATCTGGAGAGCAACGCGATGTGATCGTGTATATGATAAATTTAATTCTATTCTCTGTTTGGTGTCATAGAAACGAAATAATTTTCAATAACAAGACAGTATCTCAAACTGCTATTGTAAAAGCTATCAACGCCCATTTAAGACAAAGAGTATACGTTGACTATTATAGGCTAAGTGAGCATTCGTTTAGAAAATACTGGATGGTAAAATAGAGTTTTTGCAAATACATGTAACTCAAAGCTTGTATATTTATTGTGAGTGACTGTCAATCCTGAACATATCTGTGATACTATTTGTTTGTTAATAGGATTGACAAGATGTATACTTCAATGTATATGATTGTACATACTTGTGAATAAATTACTTTCATTTCAAGAGAAGAAAAAAAAAATATATCCTTTCAAAATTGAGGAATTGAAATTTTAACTGTCTATTATCTACAAATCCATATCCGTGATACTTCTTTTAACCCGGATTGTGACTGATTGTATTGTATATATCTATTTGTGAATAAATTATTTTCAATTCAAGAGAAAAAAAATTGAAATTTTAAATAACTGCATGCACGCTATGTTTTTGTCAATCAATCGGCTACACGCATTCTGTGTTTCATTCATTTACACGTTCTGTGCAATGTTTAAGTAAAACTGGACTTCTAAGTTAAATACTGAGCATTCGCCTGTAAACACAGGTCATGGAAATACATTATTTATGCGATCCACGTCAGCTCAATCCGCCTAAAATTCAAGATAGAACGTAATCTTTGACATTTCTCTAATTGCTAGATAAAGAAAACTGCATGACACAAAGGTAGCAAATCTGGCTGCAGCTAGAAAAACTGAGGCATGTGCTTTAAAGCAGAAACTTGTAAATTAACCTGGCATGGAAATAGACTGAACTCGCTGCCACATTCCTTTCTCAAATACAGCTATTTGTTTTGAACTTTACAAGACGTCCGTTCTCCACAAGAACTCCTGTGTCCATACTCAAAGCGCCAGGAGGATAAATACAGTCCTCTACTCGTGGTACTGAACTCCTTTTCACAAAACCTTTATCCTGTAAAGACGCCAGATCGACAAAAGTATTGGCACATTTTGATTGTTTGGAATCGGTATTTTCCTTTCATATGGCATCAGATCTCTGATAATTTTGTTACTTGTTATGTATTAGCATAAAAATACAAAAAATTCAGAAAACTACCGATGCATAAATCCACTTGGCATGACAATATTCACCTTGTGGGACACTAACTGTGAAAGTCTTGATAGGAGTTGATCATGGAAATTTCAAATTCCCTCCATTGACAGCTGATTGGTGCTACCGAATGTCATTCAATTTGTAAATAGGGAGCCTTCTCACCCCTCATTGATCATGTCTCCATCCAGCATGCTTTTCCCAAAGTGACCCAAATCAACATCAGGAAGTACAGTTTGAAGCCTCATCTACAAGTTGAAATATCAGATGTATCAGAAATGCTGAAAAATCACAGCTCATAAATCCATAAGATCTGCTCTCAAATTTCTAAATAGTGTAGGTCGAGGGCTCCGACCCGGAAGTGATTAACTCCGGTCTGATGGCATATGCTAAATTTTCTGAGCAGCCGTCGCCATTGACAGTTTTCCAAATCCAAAGTCTGTCACAAACGCCTAAGCAAGACGGAGAACAATGGAATCAAGATGCTACAACTTTGTGTCGGCTGCTGACTCCGTGGCGCAACGGTAGCACGTCTGACTCCAGATCAGAAGGTTGCGTGTTCGAATCACGTCGGGGTCACATAATTTTAGAAGTCAGTGCGTCAAGGTTGTCCGATTTCAGCTATGTTATATGTTTTGAGTGTGGAGCCTCTTGGAGCGATGATAAGAGCTTCTGACGATGTACGGGGTATTCCCATTCCTGGATCCCCTGTGATTTCCAAAAAATTTCAACATGCTGATGATATAACTATAACCTCGAGAGATAAGGAATCTATTAGAAACTGTCAGAAGCATATTGTCACTTATGGGAAGGCCTCCAATGCTAGATTAAATGCAGACAAATCGGAAGTGCATGTTATTGGTGTTAATTGTAATGATGATAATATTGAAGGAGTGCCAATAAGTAAAGACTGTTTGTGTATTTTAGGTGTGTACTTGGGCACTAACAAAAGATTTTGAATAGAGAAAAACTGGAAAGAAAAGATTAAAAAATACGGAATACTTTGAATATGTGGAAACAAAGGAACCTCAGCCTAAAAGGTAGAGTGGTTATTTTAACTAGTGCTATTTTATCCCGCATGTGGTATGTTTTGTCTGTTCAATCTGTACCAGAGACACTGATAAAGGAGCTCAAAGATGTCTGTCTTAATTTTGTTTGGGATAATAAATCCCATTTGGTTGCTTATGGTGCAATTGTTCAGTGAGAACGTTATGGGGGACTTAATCTGCCTGATATATCATGTAAGATGAAGGCGTTTCGCTTGAAGTTTCTGTCACGGTTTTTTAATGATTCTCACAAGGCAGTTTGGAAACATTGTTTTAAGTACTTTTTGTCGAGATGGAATGACCTCGGTCTTTCATATGAATTGTTGCTTGTTAGTCATAAGAATTTTATGTTCACATGCTTGCCAAGCTATTATCAGGAATTAATGTTAGCATGGAGAGATGTTCAGAAAAATGTACTGGAAGTTGAAGAGAACATTGTTGACATTCTGAGTCAAACCTATGTTTTACAATCACAATATCGTAGCCTCTGGCAAAACTTTGTATTCCGAGTTATTTGTACGTGCCAAAATGTTCTGTATAAGAGATTTTGTTTACGAAGTCGTTCCTGAATTTCTGCCAGTTTTGGCTGTGCAAGAACTTGTTCTGTCGGTGTGTCCTGAAGCTGATCCACTCAGGGTTCGAATGTTGTACGAATTTTTCTTGACTGCTATTCCTGATAACTGGAAGAGTGTTATAAATAAGGTTGCTTCAGATGGTAGCTGTGGATCTGCAAGAGAACCTTTTTTGTTCTGTAACGCTAAAAGAAAGTCATTATGCCTTCTTGCTGTCAGAGATTTCTATGATATGCTCATTTTTTATATTTTGAAAAACCCGGTTTCCCTGGCGATTTGGGCTGCCATATATCCAGACGTCGATCTGCTTAAGTGTTGGGCTCGTAATAACATTATGGGTAAAAACCCGGATTGTGTAGAGCTGGATTATAAAATTTTGCACAATGTTGTTTTTACGCGTGAGAAACTATGTAAAATTGGCCTTGCTGATTCAGATCTCTGTGTGATATGTTTGTCGCACAAAGAAGATACAAGGCATATATTTTTTCTTGTCCGGAGGTGCAAAGTTTTTTACAGTATTTAGGTTCATTTGTAGAGGACCTGTTCAGGTTTGCTCACGTCAGTGTCTTGAATAACGTTTCTTTTGAAATACTTGTATTATTCGGTTATTCTGTACAAAGTCGGAATGTAAACTGTTATTTCCTCAATATTGTATGTAGCCTGGCTCGTCTGGTAATTTTCAAGCGCAGAAATATGAAAATGTATCATGACAAACTAATTTCTCCAACATTTATGTTTAAAAAGTTACTGGAACAACATGTAAAGTCGGCGTTCACATACTTGCAGCGTGATTTGCCTGTTTTTAACAAGAGATATCTCTTTTGCAATCCGTTTGTTAAGCACGACAACTGCTTAAAAGTTAATTTTCCATAGTAGCTAATCCCATGCTTTGTGTGCAATGAATATCACATTGTTGTATCCTTGATCAGTCAGGCCTCGATGTATTTGTGTAATCAAAAAGTGTGTATTAAGATAACTTGCGCAGGTCTTGAGTTTCTGTGATCGCCCTGTTTTTATCCTTCTTGACTCTGCTAAATACTTTGTATATATGATATATTTGTTGAATAAATATTAATCAAAAGAAAAAAATATATTTGTTGAATAAATATTATTCAAAAGAAAAAAAAAAAAAAAGCGCGTCTGACTCCAGATCAGAAGGTTGCGTGTTCGAATCACGTCGGGGTCACAAATTTTTTTGGGGGAGTTTTCCTTATAAAATATCCTTTCAAAATTGAGGAATTGAAATTTTAACTGTTTATTATTTACAAATCCATATGTGATACTTCTTTTAACCCGGATTGTGACTGATTGTATTGTATATATCTATTTGTGAATAAATTAGTTTCATTTCAGGAGAATTTTTTTTTGAAATTTTAAATAACTGCACGCTACGTTTTTGTCAATCAGTCGGCTACAAGCATTCTGTGTTTCATTCATTTAGACGTTCTGTGCAATGTTTAAGTAAAACTCGACTTCTAAGTTAAATACTGACCATTCACCTGTAAACACAGGTCATGGAAATACATTATTTATGCGATCCACGTTAGCTCAATCCGCCTAAAATTCAAGATAGAACGTCATCTTTGACATTTCTCTAATTGCTAGATAAAGAAAACTGCATGACACAAAGGTATAGCAAATCTGACTGCAGCTAGAAAAACTGAGCCATGTGCTTTAAAATAGAAACTTGTAAATTAACCTGGCATGGAAATAGGCTGAACTCGCTGCCACATTCCTTTCTCAAATACAGCTATTTGTTTTGAACTTTGCAAGACGTCCGTTCTCCACAAGAACTCCTGTGTCCATACTCAAAGCGCCAGGAGGATAAATACAGTCCTCTACTCGTGGTACTGAACTCCTTTTCACAAAACCTTTATCCTGTAAAGACGCCAGATCGACAAAAGTATTGGCACATTTTGATTGTTTGGAATCGGTATTTTCCTTTCATATGGCATCAGATCTCTGATAATTTTGTTACTTGTTATGTATTAGCATAAAAATACAAAAAATTGAGAAAACTACCGATGCATAAATCCACTTGGCATGACAATATTCACCTTGTGGGACACTAACTGTGAAAGTCTTGATAGGAGTTGATCATGGAAATTTCAAATTCCCTCCATTGACAGCTGATTGGTGCTACCGAATGTCATTCAATTTGTAAACAGGGAGCCTTCTCACCCCTCATTGATCATGTCTCCGTCCAGCATGCTTTTCCCAAAGTGACCCAAATCAGCACCAGGAAGTACAGTTTGAAGCCTCATCTACAAGTTGAATTATCAGATGTATCAGAAATGCTGAAAAATCACAGCTCATAAATCCATAAAGATCTGCTCTCAAATTTCTAAACAGTGTAGGGCGAGGGCTCCGACCCGGAAGTGATTACCTCCGGTCTGATGGCATATGCTAAACTTTCTGAGCAGCCGTCGCCATTGACAGTTTTCCAAATCCAAAGTCTGTCATAAACGCCTAAGCAAGACGGAGAACAATGGTATCAAGATGCTACAAGTTTGTGTTGGCTGCTGACTCCGTGGCGCAACGGTAGCGCGTCTGACTCCAGATCAGAAGGTTGCGTGTTCGAATCACGTCGGGATCACATCATTTTTGGGGGGAGTTTTCCTTATAAAATATCCTTTCAAAATTGAGGAATTGAAATTTTAACTGTCTATTATTTACAAATCCATATCTGTGATACTTCTTTTAACCCGGATTGTGACTGATTGTATTGTATATATCTATTTGTGAATAAATTATTTTCAATTCAAGAGAAAAAATAATTGAAATTTTAAATAACTGCACGCCATGTTTTTGTAAATCAGTCGGCTACAAGCATTCTGTGTTTCATTCATTTAGACGTTCTGTGCAATGTTTAAGTCAAACTGGACTTCTAAGTTAAATACTGAGCATTCACCTGTAAACACAGGTCATGGAAATACATTATTTATGCGATCCACGTTAGCTCAATCCGCCTAAAATTCAAGATAGAACGTCATCTTTGACATTTCTCTAATTGCTAGATAAAGAAAACTGCATGACACAAAGGTAGCAAATCTGACAGCAGCTAGAAAAACGGAGGCGTGTGCTTTAAAGCAGAAACTTGTAAATTAACCTGGCGTGGAAATAGACTGAACTCGCTGCCACATTCCTTTCTCAAATACAGCCATTTGTTTTGAACTTTGCAAGACATCCGTTCTCTACAAGAATTCCCGTGTCCATACTCAAAGCGCCAGGAGGATAAATACAGTCCTCTACTCGAGGTACTGAACTCCTTTTTACAAAACCTTTAACCTGTAAAGACGCCAGATCCACAATAGTATTGGCACATTTTGATTGTTTGGAATCGGTATTTTCCTTTCGTATGGCATCAGATCTCTGATAATTTTGTTACTTGTTATGTATTGGCATAAAATTACAAAAAATTCTGAAAAATACCGATGCATAAATCCACTTGGCATGACAATATTCACCTTGTGAGACACTAACTGTGAAAGTCTTGATAGGAGTTGATCATGGAAATTTCAAATTCCCTCCATTGACAGCTGATTGGTGCTACCGAATGTCATTCAATTTGTAAACAGGGAGCCTTCTCACCCCTCATTGATCATGTCTCCATCCAGCATGCTTTTCCCAAAGTGACCCAAATCAACATCAGGAAGTACAGTTTGAAGCCTCATCTACAAGTTCAAATATCAGATGTATCAGAAATGCTGAAAAATCACAGCTCATAAATCCATAAGATCTGCTCTCAAATTTCTAAACAGTGTAGGTCGAGGGCTCCGACCCGGAAGTGATTAACTCCGGTCTGATGGCATATGCTAAATTTTCTGAGCAGCCGTCGCCATTGACAGTTTTCCAAATCCAAAGTCTGTCATAAACGCCTAAGCAAGACGGAGAACAATGGAATCAAGATGCTACAACTTTGTGTCGGCTGCTGACTCCGTGGCGCAACGGTAGCGCGTCTGACCCAACTATTGAAATTAAGAAATTTTGGCCGTTGGTTAATCTTCCAGGGAAGAGTCCAGACTGTGTAGACACAGACTATAAGGTGTTGCACAATATTATTTTTACACAAAAGAAATTGTTCAAAGTTGGTTTGTCTGACACAAACATATGTAAGTTGTGTAACTTACATGTCGAGGACACTGAACATATGCTGCTTTTTTTTGTCCGTCTGTACAGGATTTTCTTCAGTATATTGGTCGCATTGTTGAGAATTTGTTTCAATTTGCTAATGTGCAAGTTCTAAATAGAGTTTCTTTTGATACACTTCTTTTGTTTGGATATTGTACAAAGTCCACAAGTGTAAATACGTATTTTGTAAATATTCTCTTGTCATTGGCCAGATTGGCTATTCTACGAAGGAGAAACATGTTCGTCGTCACCGAGAAAGTTTTGCCTGTAAAATATTTGTTCAAATTTATACTGACACAAAGTCTTAAAGCAGCTTTTGAATATTTAAAAGGGAAGAGGCAGTTATTCGAGAAACGGTTTGTCAAACATAATCCGTTTGTAAATGTTGACAACGAAGATAAGTTGAGAACTAATTTTCCGTAATTATGTTTTGCACATTCTGCATCGTTATCATCAAGTTACTTTATAGTTTCCATAACAAGAATGTAAAAGTATTTCTAAAGCATAACTTTACATGAAGCAAATTACGGAGTAAAAATGAACGTGTGTTGGGCGATCGGGAATTCCCTAATCTGTGATATATATCTTTTAATTCATCTGATTCGCCGAATTGTATGCCTTGTATATGTTCTGAAAGTTTTGTGTATATGTTTCTATATTTGAATAAACATTCTATTCAAAAGAAAAAAAAAAGCGCGTCTGACTCCAGATCAGAAGGCTGCGTGTTCGAATCACGTCGGGGTCACATAATTTTTTTGGGGAGTTTTCCTTATAAAATATCCTTTCAAAATTGAGGAATTGAAATTTTAATTGTCTATTATCTACAAATCCATATCCGTGATACTTCTTTTAACCCGGATTGTGACTGATTGTATTGTATATATCTATTGGTGAATAAATTATTTTCAATTCAAGAGAAAAAAAATTGAAATTTTAAATAACTGCATGCACGCTATGTTTTTGCCAATCAGTCGGCTACAAGCATTCTGTGTTTCATTCATTTACACGTTCTGTGCAATGTTTAAGTAAAACTGGACTTCTAAGTTAAATACTGAGCATTCGCCTGTAAACACAGGTCATGGAAATACATTATTTATGCGATCCACGTCAGCTCAATCCGCCTAAAATTCAAGATAGAACGTAATCTTTGACATTTCTCTAATTGCTAGATAAAGAAAACTGCATGGCACAAAGGTAGCAAATCTGGCTGCAGCTAGAAAAACTGAGGCATGTGCTTTAAAGCAGAAACTTGTAAATTAACCTGGCATGGAAATAGACTGAACTCGCTGCCACATTCCTTTCTCAAATACAGCTATTTGTTTTGAACTTTACAAGACGTCCGTTCTCCACAAGAACTCCTGTGTCCATACTCAAAGCGCCAGGAGGATAAATACAGTCCTCTACTCGTGGTACTGAACTCCTTTTCACAAAACCTTTATCCTGTAAAGACGCCAGATCGACAAAAGTATTGGCACATTTTGATTGTTTGGAATCGGTATTTTCCTTTCATATGGCATCAGATCTCTGATAATTTTGTTACTTGTTATGTATTAGCATAAAAATACAAAAAATTCAGAAAACTACCGATGCATAAATCCACTTGGCATGACAATATTCACCTTGTGGGACACTAACTGTGAAAGTCTTGATAGGAGTTGATCATGGAAATTTCAAATTCCCTCCATTGACAGCTGATTGGTGCTACCGAATGTCATTCAATTTGTAAACAGGGAGCCTTCTCACCCCTCATTGATCATGTCTCCATCCAGCATGCTTTTCCCAAAGTGACCCAAATCAACATCAGGAAGTACAGTTTGAAGCCTCATCTACAAGTTGAAATATCAGATGTATCAGAAATGCTGAAAAATCACAGCTCATAATCCATAAGATCTGCTCTCAAATTTCTAAATAGTGTAGGTCGAGGGCTCCGACCCGGAAGTGATTAACTCCGGTCTGATGCCATATGCTAAATTTTCTGAGCAGCCGTCGCCATTGACAGTTTTCCAAATCCAAAGTCTGTCATAAACGCCTAAGCAAGACGGAGAACAATGGAATCAAGATGCTACAACTTTGTGTCGGCTGCTGACTCCGTGGCGCAACGGTAGCGCGTCTGACTCCAGATCAGAAGGTTGCGTGTTCGAATCACGTCGGGGTCACATAATTTTTTTGGGGAGTTTTCCTTATAAAATATCCTTTCAAAATTGAGGAATTGAAATTTTAACTGTCTATTATCTACAAATCCATATCCGTGATACTTCTTTTAACCCGGATTGTGACTGATTGTATTGTATATATCTATTTGTGAATAAATTATTTTCAATTCAAGAGAAAAAAAATTGAAATTTTAAATAACTGCATGCACGCTATGTTTTTGTCAATCAATCGGCTACAAGCATTCTGTGTTTCATTCATTTACACGTTCTGTGCAATGTTTAAGTAAAACTGGACTTCTAAGTTAAATACTGAGCATTCGCCTGTAAACACAGGTCATGGAAATACATTATTTATGCGATCCACGTCAGCTCAATCCGCCTAAAATTCAAGATAGAACGTAATCTTTGACATTTCTCTAATTGCTAGATAAAGAAAACTGCATGACACAAAGGTAGCAAATCTGGCTGCAGCTAGAAAAACTGAGGCATGTGCTTTAAAGCAGAAACTTGTAAATTAACCTGGGGTGGAAATAGACTGAACTCGCTGCCACATTCCTTTCGCAAATACAGCTATTTGTTTTGAACTTTGCAAGACGTCCGTTCTCCACAAGAACTCCTGTGTCCATACTCAAAGCGCCAGGAGGATAAATACAGTCTCCTCGTGGTACTGAACTCCTTTTCACAAAACCTTTATCCTGTAAAGACGCCAGATCGACAAAAGTATTGGCACATTTTGATTGTTTGGAATCGGTATTTTTCTTTCATATGGCATCAGACCACTGATAATTTTGTTACTTGTTATGTATTAGCATAAAAATACAAAAAATTCAGAAAACTACCGATGCATAAATCCACATGGCATGACAATATTCACCTTGTGGGACACTAACTGTGAAAGTCTTGATAGGACTTGATCATGGAAATTTCAAATTCCCTCCATTGACAGCTGATTGGTGCTACCGAATGTCATTCAATTTGTAAACAGGGAGCCTTCTCACCCCTCATTGATCATGTCTCCATCCAGCATGCTTTTCCCAAAGTGACCCAAATCAACATCAGGAAGTACAGTTTGAAGCCTCATCTACAAGTTGAAATATCACATGTATCAGAAATGCTGAAAAATCAAAGCTCATCAATCCATAAGATCTGCTCTCAAATTTCTAAATAGTGTAGGTCGAGGGCTCCGACCCGGAAGTGATTAACTCCGGTCTGATGCCATATGCTAAATTTTCTGAGCAGCCGTCGCCATTGACAGTTTTCCAAATCCAAAGTCTGTCATAAACGCCTAAGCAAGACGGAGAACAATGGAATCAAGATGCTACAAATTTGTGTCGGCTGCTGACTCCGTTGCGCAACGGTAGCGCGTCTGAATATCACTGAAGACAATGACTTGGAACTGTTTTTTTAGGTTTGTTCTTCTCCAGATAGGTGTAATTATAATTATTATACAACCACGAGTGTGATGACTACTCTATAATACCACTAGAGATGTTTGACAGCTACTTTTCTGTGATGTTATTTCTTTTAACCATGCTGTCAACATGATCTGGATATCACGTTGATGCAAATGAACATATATGATGTTGTATATATTTCAGTATTTGAGAATAAATATATTTTCAAAAGAAAAAAAAAAGCGCGTCTGACTCCAGATCAGAAGGTTGCGTGTTCGAATCACGTCGGGGTCACATAATTTTTTTGGGGAGTTTTGCTTATAAAATATCCTTTCAAAATTGAGGAATTGAAATTTTAACTGTCTATTATCTACAAATCCATATCCGTGATACTTCTTTTAACCCGGATTGTGACTGATTGTATTGTATATATCTATTTGTGAATAAATTATTTTCAATTCAAGAGAAAAAAAATCGAAATTTTAAATAACTGCATGCACGCTATGTTTTTGTCAATCAATAGGCTACAAGCATTCTGTGTTTCATTCATTTACACGTTCTGTGCAATGTTTAAGTAAAACTGGACTTCTAAGTTAAATACTGAGCATTCGCCTGTAAACACAGGTCATGGAAATACATTATTTATGCGATCCACGTCAGCTCAATCCGCCTAAAATTCAAGATAGAACGTAATCTTTGACATTTCTCTAATTGCTAGATAAAGAAAACTGCATGACACAAAGGTAGCAAATCTGGCTGCAGCTAGAAAAACTGAGGCATGTGCTTTAAAGCAGAAACTTGTAAATTAACCTGGGGTGGAAATAGACTGAACTCGCTGCCACATTCCTTTCACAATGCAGCTATTTGTTTGAACTTTGCCAAGACGTCCAGGTTCTCCACAAGAACTCCTGTATTCCATACTCAAAGCGCCAGGAGGATAAATGATCACTCTACTCGTGGTACTGAACTCCTTTTCACAAAACCTTTATCCTGTAAAGACTGCCAGATCGACAAAAGTATTGGCACATTT
>JAVTVY010057032.1:0-30111 GCA_036873755.1 Hanleya hanleyi | reverse complement strand
CGAGAGAGAGTCAAGTCTTGCACCATTCACGTACTGATCATGACGGAGCATATAATACGGGCGTATCTCAGCTTGACCCCCGAGGTCTTCCTGCACGTTTATGTGGATACGGTCGATATCATGGAGGAGGTGGGAGACATTTGTGATGCAGACCCTACACAACCGTGCCCGGCTATCATTCGTCTATCCCGGGAGGGCTGGACCAAATTCAAACGGGTGTTGTCTGGTGAACTGGACGGCGATATCATCCACTTGTGTCACGATGTGTACATCCGACGCGGCCCCTTCTTTGCTCAATTGGCTCGGCTAGATGGGGGTACAGTGCATTTTACCCTTCACCCTGTTCTATGGTCTGCATTGGAAGATGCCGTGGCAGTTGTGGATCAAGTGCTTACGGAGGAAGAGCGGTCATCAGACGAGTTGGACTGGTTATTTACCATGGACAATATACTGGTAGGAGCCGAAGAAGAAAATCAGAAAGAAACTCCGGCCCAAGATATACCGTTATAAATAAACGATAGAGCCAGGGGTCCATCATCATTTGTCACCATGAAGAGCTGGGAGAAGGTGGTGGATAACTATACTATAGTCCCGACAGTCCGACGGCCTATGGTGCATTGTCGGCTCTCTATCGAACGGCCAAACCCCAGGGGATACAACGTGCCCAAGTCCGAGATTGGTTAAAAAAACAAGACACCTATACCTTACATCGATCTGTCCGTCGCCATTTTCTACGGAACCGGGTCATCGTGGGAGGACTAGATGCCCAGTGGCAAGCGGTTTTGGTCGATATGAGCGCCTTTGCCAAACACAACGATGGAAATCGGTATATATTGACGTGCATCGATATCCTGTCGAGGTATGCGTCGGTGGTACCCATCCGGACGAAAACGGGGGCGAATCTCATAGCGGCGTTCAAGGACATCTTCAAGACCGGGCGCAAACCCATGTATTTGCAAACCGACCAAGGCACGGAATTCCTGAACAGACCGTTCCAACAGTTTCTGAAAGCCCAGAAGGTGTTTTTCTTCCATACGTACAACGAGACCAAGGCTTCCGTGGTGGAAAGGTTCAACAGGACATTCAAAGGCCGCATGTATAAATATTTCACCTATAAGAATATAAGGCGGTACATCGATGTTCTCCCGAAACTTGTGAGTGGTTACAATCGAGCCTATCACCGGAGTATAGAGAGAGCCCCCATTACCGTGACCCAACGCAATGAAGCCCAAGTCCGGCGTGTCTTGTACCCCAGGCAATCGCAGCGAACGACGAAGGAGGTGTACAAGGTCGGGGACCCTGTACGGATCAGTGAAGTCAAAGGTCAATTTGAGAAAAGTTACTTGCCCAACTGGAGCGGTGAGCACTTCCTGATTAAACGGCGCCTACCCTGACAGCAGCGAGTCTATGAACTGGAAGATCTTCAAGGGGAACCGTTGCTAGGGACGTTTTACGAGGCGGAATTACAGTCTGTCGGCGTGGCAAACTGTTTCATTTCGTAAAATGGCAAGGCTGGCCCAGTTCCTTCAATTCCTGGGTGACGGCCAACCAGGTGAAACGGCTATAAAGCCAGACACCACTACCGTCATCCTTCATCCACGTTCGACCACGGTGCTATGGACAAGCAGCAGCTGCCTCTGAACACAGCGTCTCCCAAAACGCGCAAAGCGCAAGTGAGCTTTGTGGTGATATTGCTAACCCTGCTAAGTGTGTTGTACGGAGGTGTGTTTTACGACGTAGCCTATGTCAGCACGCTACTTAACCAACTTAGAACTTCAGCTGTGAGTGGCAGTGAAACCAGTCTACAGATAGCACCAGTCACTTCCGTGATCGAAACGAGCCCAGTCATCTTCACCACCACACCACGTGTACAAGCCACATCGAGCTCCACACCAAGTATACAGTCAACACCTACACCAAGTACACCCACTACGTCTGAAAACCCACCGGATTTCATCCCTCACAGTGAACAGACAACGACGACCGACGTTGTACCCACCACCACTCCAGTTCACTAGTACCAAATTTACAAGAGCGGGTTACCACGACACCGGATACACCTCGAACCATGGACCCTCGGTAGCAGCATCCCTTCACTTGCGTCATCGCAGGACCGACGGGTACCGGCAAAACGCACTTCGTCAGGAAGCTCCTTCAACACACCGACAGCATGATCACCTCACCCATTGCCCGAGTCGTGCAGTGTTATGGAGAATGGCAGGCAGCGTATGCAGCAACAACACGTTCGTGGAAGGCCTACCTAACGTGGCCGATTTGGAACCGGACACCTTGGTGGTTCTGGATGATCTCATGGCGGAGACGGATGCGCGGTTCACCCAACTCTTTACCAAAGGCAGCCATCATCGACGGCTCAGCATCATCTACATTGTGCAGAATCTGTTCAGTAAAAACAAAGAACATCGGAACATCAGCTTAAATGCCCACTACCTGGTGGTCTTCAAAAACCCGAGAGATACCACTCAGCTGCTGCACTTGGCGAGACAGATGTATCCCGGCCGCACACCGTTTGCGTTGGAAGCCTTTAAAGATGCGACAACCCCTCAGCACGGGTATATGCTCTTCGACCTCAAGCAAGCCACCCCCGATCACCTTCGACTACGGACCGGCATCTTTCCCGGAGAGACCCACCACGTGTACATGCAAAAATAATGTAAACACACCCACAGTGGCTCACCCAGCTGGAGTGTGTGTGTTTGATGATGGGGATAATAAAAAGAATTAATACCACAGCATGGTTGACTTTGTCTCTGTTCTCTGAGGTAGATGAAAAGGGCAGAGTTGTGGGTTCTGCCATTAGTTGTACATGATGTCTGCGCGAGTACGGAAGCACGCCCCGACGCTCCGTGTATTGAAGACGGCCCCACCCGAGTTGGTCCGAAGCATTGTACGCGGTGCGGACTCTGACCTTGTACGCTGTCTGCGCGAGATCGGGTACAACCTGTTAAAAGGCAACGTACCACTGACTCCGGCTCAGAAGACCATGTTGACCAAGCATAAAGCAAAAATGGTCCTCGTCGAACCACGGTTCCTTCAAAACCTCCAATCGCCCTACCCTGTCCCACTTACGGTGAAGACCATAAACACCCTCGATGAAGAGATGCAACAGATCTTACAAAGACCGGGGTTAAGCGACAGTGAGAAAGTACAACGGTACAATGAGACGCTTCAACGGTACATGCCGTTCATGGACCAATACAAAACCCTCTCTACCCCACCACCACCACCACCACCACGCGACACACCGCCGACCTCAGCACCGCTACAACAGCCGCCATTACCAGGGGTACCACCCACAGCCCCACAGTGGGTGGAAGACGAAGTCCTGAAGAGTGTACCTGCATCGTTCAAGAAACAAGCTGGCCTGGTATTACAACGGATGAAACAGAATCCTAACATGACTTGGATATGATAAAGGCGGACTACTGGTACAGAATCAGGTGGTCCCCGGGACCCACATGACGGATTTAGTGAATGACCTGATGCGTAAAGGCAGGTCGCACACGGATCCTCGAGGATGGGAGGTCTTCGCTCAAAGCTTGAAAGACATGCATGTACCGCAGGAATTGGTGGGGAACCCCGAGCGCTGGGCCTGGATGCAGCGAACCCAGCAATCGCCGAGTGGCCCACTACCTTCTTGGGAATCCGAGTGGGAACCGGAGTCACCCCCCAAAACACCACCACAATGGGCACCTTCTTTTCACACCTTTAAAAAACCACCCTTGGTCAAGACACCCCACATCTCCAGAGCCGTGACACGTAGCAAGTCACCGCGACGAACACGACGCCGGACACAACCGCCCAAGGCCTGGAACACCTATTAAAACCAACAGCAGCAGCAGGACCGCTCAGTCGCCATGTTTTACCTCTCCCTACCCAGTAACAGTTTGCTGGATGTGTTTCCTTACAACACCTTGGCCAAGTACGTGACCCAGTTACCGCAACCGTTGCATTTATCTGGGCGCTGGGAATGTGGCCTCGTGGATATCCAATACCCTTACTCGTGGTACAACGTGCGAGCCAATGAAGTGTGGTACGAGGGAGACCTACGAAGGAAAAGACACCCGACTCACCCTCCCCGAAGGCCAATACGATACTCCCAAGGAGTTCATGGGTGGGCTGACAAGACTGTTGCATTATAAGGCTCTACGGGAGGTCACGAATGTTTCAAAACCCATCAAAACCCATCCCTTCAAGAATCACGTGGACTTCGATTACAACGCACACAACGACAAGGCACAGCTCATCGTCACCGCCAACGTGAGTGTCGTACTGAGTCCTATCCTACAGCAAATGCTGGGTTTCGATCTACAGACGTTCGCTGGTCCCACCGCCCACCAAGGCGAGATCCCGATGGATATGAAGTCGGGTATGTACGGACTCTACGTCTACTCGGACGTGGTGGACAACCACATCGTGGGCGATATCAACACACCTCTGTTACGGGTGGTGCCCATTAAAAAGACGTATGGAGATCAAGTCACCCACAGTTTCACCCACATGCTCTACCTACCCGTACGACAAACCGACATCAACACTATCACGGTGGATATAAGAGATGACACGGGACGACCGGTGGTATTCGAACGCGGGAAAGTGGTACTCACACTTCATTTTCGACAAGCACGTGCTCCCCACTTGTATAATGAAGGTGCCTTACGAGTGCGATGCACGCAGCTATATGGGCTATTATGCCCAACAGGCCGGCGGTGATCTTCCGATCTTTAGTGGTGCACGCATGCAACGAGGACATGGACTGGGGAACATACTCGGGAGCATCGTCAAAACGTCCCTGCCCTTGGTGACGCGTGGGGTGAAAGCAATCGGCAAACAAGCGGTACGCAGTGGACTGCAAGTCGCCGGTGATGTCTTGGGGGGTACGGCATCCAAAGAAGCCTTGAAATGGCGGGCCAAAGAAGCAGGAGGCGTCTTGGTGGCCAAAGCACAACGCACCGTAGGGAATAAAAGACCTGCACCACCGATACCACGCACCAGTCGACGACCGACCCAGCGACGACGCACATCGAAGACCCAGGATATCTTTTCTTAAAACATGTCCTTGATCCACGCAGAGTCCTGCCCCTGCACCAACAGTGAATTTGATTTGTGGACCGTCCCGCCCACACAGACCAGTGCCGAACAAGGATTATGGGTGAAGCATCTCCCGCATCAACGAAACAGGGCCCATCGAGTTCACCATCAGTAATGCAGATACGGCCTATGTGGATTTAGCCCATACATGCTTGTATGTGAAAGCCAAGATCGTCAATGGCGATGGCTCCAGAATCGTCGACCAAGCAACGGTGGGCCCGACGAATCTCTAGCTGCACTCGATGTTTCAACAGGTGGATATATTTCTCAGCGACAAACTCATCAGTGACTCGACCAACACGTACCCCTATCGAGCCTACATCGAGACGCTGTTATCGCATGGACGAGAGGCTAAAAAATCTCAACTGACAGCCGCGTTATTCTACCAGGACACAGCCGAGCATAACATGTTTTTTCTTCTGACCTATACCGATAAATAATTAGCATTATGCGAGTAAATTTCATATGCAATATATGTAGTTTCACTGTAATAAAGTAAGTATAGATAATTGAATGTTCATTGACTTGCAAATGCCAGTGTAGGTTCAGGGAAAAGGGGAATGGTTCTCGATCAGGTGTTACCTTCCCAGTAGTAGTTAAAGGCTAATATCGTACTAATTGACCTACTTTTGCGGTGTGTTTGCGGCGGTTACGGGCTCGTCATGGGTGGCCTATGCATGGAGAATCTCATTGCCGATGCAGCGAGAAGGGGATTCCCCTTCTCTCGCCGCATAGGCTATGTATTGTTATGCACGGAAATTCCCCTTCGATCGCTGTAAAGGCCATGTAGTCTGTCGCAAACCTATGGTGTTCTATTTGGGCCAATTTGATCTCGCGCGTCGACTTGCAAAAGGGCGACGCGCGACGCGCGACGGAGAGGGCGACGTCGCCCTTTTCCGTCGCGCGTGGCGCGTCGCCTTTTGCAATGTTAAAGAGATAGGCCAATTGCCCTATCTCCTAACATTGTAAAAGGCGACGCGCGACGGAGAGGGCGACGTCGCCTTTCAAAACGCGACGTCGCCCTTTCGCGTCGCGCGTCGCCCTTTTAAAAGGGCGACGCGCGACGCGCGACGGACATTCGCGTCGCGCGACGCCCTTTTGGTTTACAAAAGTGCGCATGTCTGGGGGGAGCATGTATTCCATTTTGTTCACGAGACACAATAAATTATCAATATTATTATGTTAACTTTCTTCTTTTATGTAAAGGTGTATCTGTGTTTGTACTTTGATGTGTTGAATTATGGTATATTCCACCGTACTGTATGGTATGCTATTGTTTAGAATTGTATTGTTTTGTAATGTATTGAGTTGTAATATGTTGAATTGTAATATATTGTATTGTAATGTATGGTATTATTTTGCATTTTATTGTATTGTATCGTATCATATAGTCTTGTTCTGTCTCGTAATGTTTCGTTGTATTGTGATTTGGGGTGTTAATTTCGAACGAAAAAAAAATGTTCACATCTGCGATTTCCGAACCTTGTAACTTCTGACCGGTGTTGGTAATTTGCTGAGAATTTACTGCAACAAAGCAAGAATGGCAAGATATTTAACATACATGGAGACTATGTACCACATACTTTAATTGTTTCGCTGTCAGATATGTTATATTGCTGATTAATTTTCGAACACTGGTACCTGTGTTCCACAAAATCCACACCCCTCCATCGCGAGGACAATACGCATCTATTAGCTTGTCAATGTGTTCATATTTCGTCGGGCTAATACGTAAAATAAATTCAAGTTTCCAATAATGAACCAAAAGCTTATGTAAATAACAGTTTTGCAGGAGTAACAGTAACGACTGGAAAACAGAGAAAAACTAATTAACAGCTTGTGTAGCTCAAAGGAAATGTGGGATCTTACTGTTTTCCGGCCGAAAACGAAAGTTGCTGTTTTTCGGCCGAAAACGAAAGTTAAATGACCCCACACCTCACCTTTACTTTGACAGCATATCATGCATATAGTCACTTGTCTGAAATGGCAGAAAACAAAGCCTTACTATTAGGGTTGTATGATTCGAGATAAAATGCAACGTGGCGCGTTTTAACAGGTCTCCAAAATGTAGGATCTCACAGTTCCATTGAACTACACAAGCGATTAATTATTTTCCCTCTGTTTTCCAGTCGTTACTGTTAATCCTGCATAATAGTTACTTACATACGCTTTTGTTCATTAGTGGAAACTTGAATTTAATTGACGTATTAGTCCGGCGAAATAGTAACACATTGACAAGCGAATTGTCCTCTCGAAAACCAAAAGGGCCCTTTTAAAAGGGCGACGCGCGACGCGAAAGGGCGACGTCGCGTTTTGAAAGGCGACGTCGCCCTCTCCGTCGCGCGTCGCGCGTCGCCTTTTACAATGTTAGGAGATAGGGCAATTGGCCCAAATAAGACACCATAAGTTTTGGCCTATCTCTTTAACATTGCAAAAGGCGACGCGCGACGCGCGACGGAAAAGGGCGACGTCGCGTTTTGAAAGGCGACGTCGCCCTCTCCGTCGCGCGTCGCGCGTCGCCCTTTTGCAAGTCGACACGCGAGATCAAATTGGCCCAAATAGAACATCATACAAACCCAGTGCGAAAATTGGTTAACGAACATTTATCTCATCTTTTACTACTACTACTTTTCCCAATAATTTTGATGGGAAAGTTTGGCCAGCTGTAACAAGTATGACTTTTGGCTTTAACAATTCATCGATTTTAATGACTAAAAATTAAAAGATTTTTACAATATTAAACAATAGCTAAATTTATAGGCCCGCACAACGAACACATTTTAATCTTGGAGTGTAACAAATATAGCTTTCCCAAGATACAGAAATTTGACATGTTCGGGAATTCGGTGATCCTTGACCGTTTGACATAAACATCCGCAGGACGTTTCTTTCCTCCTCATGTCAAGGTATATCCGAAGGACACAATGCGCAATCCAGATCTTGAGGGATATCTTAGAATAAATGTTTGCCAGGACTTCGTGGTATACATGAAATTTGAACACGTTCCTTCGCCCTGAATTGGGGTTATAGTATCGAATTAGGATGCTCGACCTTGGTCTCTGTCCTTTGGCCTCTACTTTAGTAGACTTTATTTATTCGGATCGCGGATGGTCCATCTCGACCCCAAAACGTCAAATCAAATGTCATTTTCCATTGTGCATGCGCAGATTGATGGTATTATCACTACACACCAGTCCACTCGGACTCTCCGGCTCGAGTGCTTCAATATGACACCCACACGGCCAATTCGGACACCGGATGGTTCATCTATACCCAAACGTCCATTCCTACCACACATGTGCATATTGACGAGTTGTTTAATATGAAACCCCACACGGTCCATTAGGACCTCGGATAGTCCACTTCGATCCCAAAACGTCTATCCACATCTGCCTATGGACCACGCATGCGCAATCAAAACTCTTCTGCGAAATTCAACCCATGGCAACCCTGGAGGACCCTGCCATCGTATTCTACAGCGTGAGACAGAAAAAATAAGGTGTCACACTTCATACCCTACAGAAGAATGTCCATGAGCGAGTTCCCAATTTGGGCCTTAATTGTAGGTCATCACTCTACGCTGGGACATTGTACCTTGGTTTTGCTGGGAAAATTCCCGTTCTATTTATAGATCATCACGTCATCGCTCTACACCGGGATATTGTACGGGGGTTTTGCTGGGAAAAACTCTGTTCTATATATAGATCATGACGTCATCGCTCTACACCGGAATATTGTGCGAGGGTTTTGCCTGGAAATATCCTGTTCTATTTATAGATCATGACGTCATTGCTCTACACCGTGAAATTGTACGAGGTTTTGCTGGGAAAAATCCTGTTTTATTTATAGATCATTATGTCAGCTCTATTCCGAGAGATGTCAGTTAACATTCAGGGGCAGATAACTCTTGCCGATAGTCACGTGACTGAATGCGACATTTGATCCCTGCTTATGGAGACTCCCGGTCATTCCCGAAGATGTCGATTAACATTGGAGTAACTGAAGGGACATATTTTGTCACATTTAGGCGCAGATAACTCTTGCCTGTCGACAGTTGACTAAAGGCTACTTCCGGAGATGTCAATCGACATTGAAGTGACTGAAGGGGATCTTTGGTAGTATTTAGGGGCAGATAACTATTAAGGCAGATGACCTTTGATCCCTAAGCACAATTTGTTTTTATCCGGTATTGTTTGCATGCGCAGGGTCAAAGCTCACTTCCGGTCACGTGATGGCCCAGCAAGAGTTATCTGTCCCTAAATACTACCAAGAATACTACTCATTTACTACTACTGCAGCAGTTGGATGACTTTCCCATTATTATTTCAACACATTTCCCAGCACAATAAATATTTTTATGTACCGTGTAATACACGTATACAAGTATTTGGCTCAAAAGTATTTCTTCAAAGAAACAACCCTTAACACAGAATAAAACATCCTATAGTGCGAGAGGTTAGTCAACTGGCTAAGCCCTAATTAATATACGGTACGCGAAATACAACGATTCAACAAGTACCTTGAGTTCAGGACGAATAGGATAATATCAAGATAACAGGTCTAGTACAATATATATATGGGGCGATATATTGGACACTCGAGTTTATCAGCTAAAAGGCAACCCAAATAAAAAATGGGTAGAGATATGTTATTATCGTTGTCATATGTTTTTCTAAAATTTTAAAAGTTATCTCAGAAAATTTTTCCTACTGGCTGCCGAAATATTATACTTCAAAGAATTTTTGGTCTGGTACAAATTTGCAATGCAAATGAGGTATGATAATGTCACTAGAGATTAGATAAATAATAACATATTCTCTTGTCCAAGCTACATAGGATTCTGAATCTTATTTATTAACATTGTGTTTAAAGAATATTGGATATCACTTTTGTCACTTGATTGCCAAGAGTTTCAGAAATATGGTTAACATAGCAAACGGTAAGCAAGTGCTTTATATCAGGAACGATAGCAGCAATTTCCCCAAAAAGCAGCCCTAACACAAGATATTAAACACATATAGGATAATTAGCTGATAAAACTTTAATTATATTGATATGATACAATTCACAGATTCAATATCACCCCTCTTCGGTCAAGCTGAAGAATCTGCATACCGAGTTTAGGGCGAATCGGAGTATTAATTCAAAGCTCTCAGAAGGGGGCGCAGTCTTTCTGCCACCTGAAGCTGTGTGAAACATACATGCAGACAAGCCTATTTGTGTGGCATTTTGATCAATTTCACGATGGAAAAACAGTTGGTATTTTGGAAAAAACTGCCAAGATGTGAAATTACAAACATTTGATGTCGAGCTACTGTTACATAACGTGGTCACACTTGGTGTAGATGTTTTAGAGCCAGCAGTTTGCAATAATTCACGCATTTGCCGCTGCCCTCGGAACAGACGGTTTTCGCGCATACATTGTAGCTTCTGACACTGGCTTCATTTCTGTGGCCTGTAACCAACATCACACACATCAATGATAGACACACCCGCAGTAGTACAGAGAAGGCGGATAAAGTCACATTTTCCAGGGAGGTAACTCTTGGTTCCCGTGGAGTTTCCACCAGGGGGCGCCATCAGCTTGCAGGTATGACGTCACTTCCGGTCTGGGTGAATGGGGCGTGACCTGTGAACATGATAGGACATGTACTGACCTGTCTGTGGGGTTTTTCCACAATGTCGTTCACCTTCGTGTCTTTTCGGTGAGATCCGTGTCTTTTCGGGTACGTCCGTGTCTTTTCGGTGAGGTCCGCTATATAGTACTGATTTCGAGCCCCATTTTGGCGGGGGAGGTAACTCCTGCATCCGCCAGGGGTCGCTGTTTCGATGTTATAGTATAGGGAGCGCCCCTGGCGGCCTTTGACCTCTGAGTGCATGTAAAAACATCTCCCGGAAATAAAAAACGGAACACGGACTCTAGGCCGCTATAGATGACTGGGTGCATGTAAAATTTCTCCGGGAAAAAAGCGGAACACGGACTTTACCCTAAAACTCCTATCAATCCTATAATATTGGTCCCCGGGCTTATCGGGCCTGCCTATCCAGTCAATCGGGTGTTTTCACAGAAAAAAAATAAAAAAATAAAATAAATAAATAAAAAGCGGAATACGGACTCGTACAATATACAATATACGGGGAAATGCCTGTATGGGTATAGCTCCATACTGGCTATATGGGGGGAGGGGTGGTCAATTTCTTTTTTGTGCGTGTTACTATGGGTTGTGGGGTCTCGTTTTTCTCGTCTCGCCAAGAAAATCACAATGGGAAGGGTCCCAGAGCGAAGCGGTGAAATTTTTGGAAAAGTACCGCGTATGTCTGTATATAGGCTCATGTAGTCCCATACTGGCTATATGGGGGAGGGGTGGTCAATTTTTTTTCGTTTTCGTGGCTTTACTATGGCTTGTGGGGTCTTGTTTTTCACGTGTCGCCGAGAAAAACACAATGGGAGGGGTCCCGGAGCGAATCGGTGAAATTTTTGGGAAAAGTCACCGAGGTCTGTATATAGGCCCATAGGCTGGCTATGGGGGGTATAGGTCCAACCTGGGAAATTCACACACGTTCATTGTGATATGGGTTGTTTGGATTTGTTTTTCTCGTCTCGTCATTTAGAACACGATGGGAAGGGTCCCCGAGCGAAACGGTGAAATTTTTCGAAAAGTACTGGGTAGGCCTACATAGCCCCATGTAGTCCCATACTGGCTATATGGGGGTATAGGTTCAACCTGAGAAATTCACACACGTTCATTGTGATATGGGTTGTTTGGATTTGTTTTTCACGTCTCGTCATTTAGAACACGATGGGAAGGGTTTCGAAGCGAAACGGTGAAATTTTTGGAAAAAGTAAGGCCCATATAGCTTCACACTGGCTATGGGGGTATAGGCCCATACTGGGTGGACGTTTTGGGGTCTAGGTGAGCCCCTAATGATCCTATGGTGTCGTATAAGGTCTTATTTTGAAGCTCTCCGACTGGTCTAATGGTTCGTCCGTTTTCAATATCCTGCGCATGCGCAGTCTGCCCGTATTATAGAAAGCAGGCATTTTGGGGGGTATGTGGGTGTGTGTTTGGGGTAGAGATGGACCGCTATGGGTCCGAATGGGCCGTGGAAGGTGTCAAAGTGAAGCCTGTGTGGGGTAGAATCAGAATGGCGTCTTTTTAAATGCAGGTCACGTCAATCTGCGCATGCGCAGTTGGTTGTAGTAAGTAAAGTGGTGACGTCATCAGTAGGAGTAGTAGCGAAAGTGGGCATTTTGGGGAAGTGAAGGAAGGTGTTTGGGGTAGAGATGGACTATCCTTGGTCCGAATGCGTCCTGGGAGGTGTCATTTTGTAGCTCTCCGGGTTTAGATCCCGATTTGAGGGCTGTCCACAGCATCTGTGACGTCATCGGTGACGTCATCAGTACGAGTAGTAGCGAAAGTGGGCATTTTGGGAAGCGAAGAAAGGTATTTGGGGTAGAGATGGACCATCCTTGGTCCGAATGCGTCCGGGGAGGTGTCATTTTGTAGCTCTCCGGGTTTAGATCCCGATTTGAGGGCTGTCCACAGCATCGGTGACGTCATCAGTACGAGTAGTAGCGAAAGTGGGCATATTGGGGCAGTGAAGGAAGGTATTTGGGCTAGAGATGGACCATCTTTGGTCCGAATGTGTCCAGGGAAGTGTGATTTTGTAGCTCTCGGGGTGTAGACCCCGATTCGAGGGCTGTCCACAGCATCCGTGACGTCATTGGTGACGTCATCAGTACGAGAAATAGCGAAAGTGTGCATTTTGGGGCAGTGAAGGATGGTATTTGGTCTAGTGATGGACCATCCTTGGTCCGAATGTGTCGTGGGAGGTGTCATGTTGTAGCTCTCGAGGTGTACACCCCGATTTGAGGCATGTCCGCAGCATCTGTGACGTCATCGGTGACGTCATCAGTACGAGTAGTAACGAAAGCGGGTATTTTGGGGCAGTGAAGGAAGGTATTTGGTGTAGGGATGGACCATCCTTGGTCCGAATGCGTCGTGTGAGGTGTCATCTTGTAGCAACGCCCGCCAAAACCAAGCTCAATACCTCAACGCCCTGGTGAAATAGCTCAGAAGCTCTGATTTTCTAGATATTCCATGGAAATGTCACTAATTCTTCTAAATGCAGTGACGTCCGTCGTTACGCCTTAACAGACCGGAGAGAGAACAACAAGGATGAGACATGAGAGAACAACAACAACAAGAAGTATTTTAATATAGTTTATTCTCCCTAATGTTACATCATACCCACGCTGGGGGAGCCGCGTTGGGTATGTTTACATTTCAAGAAGACTCTTGTCCAATCAGAGGCCACCATTTGCATCTGTCATATTCGTTCCTGTCCGTTAGATGTATTCTTGTCCAATCAGAAGTCTCCATTTCAGAAAGTTCCATTTTCGGCCATGTTCGCTCATCCTTGGTCCGAATGCGTCGTGTGAGGTGTCATATTGTAGCAACGCCCACCAACACCAAGCTCAATGCTTCAACGCCCTGGTGAAATAGCTCAGAAGCTCTGATTTTCTAGATATTCCATGGAATTGTCACTAATTCTTCGAAATGCAGTGACGTCCGTCGTTACGCCTTAACAGACCGGAGACAGAACAACGACAACAACAACAACAAGGATGAGACATGAGAGAACAACAAGAAGAAGAAATTTTTTCATATAGTTTATTCTCCCCAATGTTACATCATACCCACGCTGGGGGAGCCGGGTTGGGTATGTTTACAATTCAAGAAGACTCTTGTCCAATCAGAGACCACCATTTGCAACTGTCATGTTCGTTTCTGTCCGTTAGATGTATTCTTGTCCAATCAGGACCAAGGATGGTCCATCTCTACCCCAAATACCTTCCTTCACTTCCCCAAAATGCCCACTTTCGCTACTACTCGTACTGATGACGTCACAGATGACGTGAACATCCCTCAAATCGGGATGTACACCCCGAGAGCTACAAAATGACACCTCCCAGGACGCATTCGGACCAAGGATGGTCCATCTCGACACCAAAAACCTTCCTGCACTGTCCCAAATTGGCCACTTTACTTACTACAACCAACTGCGCACGCGCAGGTTGACGCGTCGTGCATTTAAAAAGGCGCGATTCTGACTCTACCCCACACAAGCTTCACTTTGACACCTTCCACGGCCCATTCGGACCCACAGCGGTCCATCTCTACCCCAAACACACACCCCCATACCCCCAAAATGCTTGCTTTCTATAATACGGGCAGACTGCGCATGCGCAGGATATTGAAAACGGACGAACCATTAGACCAGTCGGATGCTCCTCCACGAGAGCTTCAAAATAAGACCTCATACGACACCATAGGATCATTAAGGGCTCACCTAGACCCCAAAACGTCCAACCAGTATGGGCCTATACCCCCATAGCCAGTATGAAGCTATATGGGCCTACCCAGGCCTCGGTGAACTTTTTCGAAAAAATTCACCGTTTCGCTTCGAAGCCCTTCCCATCGTGTTCTAAATGACGAGACGTGAAAAACAAATCCAAACAACCCATATCACAATGAACGTGTGTGAATTTCCCAGGTTGAACCTATACCCCCATATAGCCAGTATGGGACTACATGGGGCTATATAGGCCTACCCGGTACGTTTCGAAAAATTTCACCGTTTCGTTCGGGGACCCTTCCCATCGTGTTCTAAATGACGAGACGAGAAAAACAAAACAAATCCAAACAACCCATATCACAATGAACGTGTGTGAATTTCCCAGTCTATGGGCCTACATACAGACCTCGGTGACTTTTCCCAAAAATTTCACCGATTCGCTCCGGGACCCCTCCCATTGTGTTTTTCTCGGCGAGACGTGAAAAACAAGACGCCCACGAAAAAAATTGACCACCCCTCCCCCCATATAGCCACACGCGTACACACACACACGCGCATGCACACACACACGCACAGACATACACAGACGCATACACACACACGCATGCACACAGACGCATACACACACACATACACGCATACACACACGCACAGATACACAGACGCACACATACACACAGGCGCACGCATACACACAGACACATACTCCTATACATACACACGTACACACACACACACACACACACACACACACACACACACACACAGATGCATACTCACAGGCGCAGACATGCATACACACACACAATATGACTGACTATTCACATGAAGGACATGAGAGCTTCTGGACCTGGGCCTGATAGAAGTCCGGGATGGTGGTACATTCGTGAACATCCGGGCACTTTTACATCCGGGACTTTTACATCCGGGTTCTTGTACATCCCTGACTGTAGAACATCCAGGTACTCCTATGTTGGCCTATAAGAGCCGGAATTTTTACGGCATTCATCATTTCCAGATCCACAGCCGATATGTTCTCTTGCACAACTTGCAACAGTTTGCGTTGTCACACACGTGCATGCCACGAAGTACCCATGCATACATGAGCGGATTGTGATATAGTCTTTAAGCATCCCAGTCAATTGAGACGTCACCGAAATGTCACACACGGATCACGCTCGCCACTCTCGAGACCGGATATTTTAGTTTCTATGGGAATGCATCTGAGAATAGAAGAACCCCTGTGAGGTCGATTCGCCGCCGCAGATTGAAGAGCCGAAAGAGATTGATCTCAGTGTTGAATGAGAGAAGTAAGAGCTTCGAGCTTCAGTATCATGGATTGCCCGAAGACGTTTAGGTTACACCGAACGAAGATTAAACTTTCTGAAATGATGACTTCTGATTGGTCGATAGGACGGTCACCTTGCCTCTAACTATAAATACGGAAACACGCATGTTAGATGTACATTTCTCACAACCTGTACCAGACCCGATCAAAAGGAAAAGCCAGCCAATTCCAAGGCAGATGAGCAATCGTTGAAGATTGACGAAAAGGTGCCGGTTCCCGCTCGACTCCGCAAAGGAGTTACCAAAAGATACCTGCCCATAACTATGGAAATGATTGATAAATTCTTCAGTGTGGGTTACAGCTCAATCAGGGGAGAGCCCGGAGATCTCCGCTACCATCGCCAGCGATGCCTGACCTGCCTTGAAGGTGTACCCTTGGCCGGTGTGATCTTTGCACGAGGAGATAGGAGATTTTCCAGTGAACGAAGTGAATTGAACATCCGGGCACTTTTACATCCGGGGATTTTTACATCCGGGTTCTTGTATATCCGGGTTCTTGTACATCCGGGTTCTTGTCGCTGAGGCGTCGCTACAGCCCGTGCTGGACCAAGTGGACAAATTGGATGTCTTGGGATGGGCCCATGAACAGCGCCCCAACTTCCAATGGGTGTAGAGAGGGTGGCCATTGTTACGTTCTTCGTGACCAAATTACGGAATCTTCCCATCGGGTGAATGTATTCATCCATGCACTGATAAATACTCAGAATGCGCAAACAACTATCTGAGGATATGTTGCCTCAACGGTATCCTGGCCTGTCCGACGATGATTAGAACAAACGGTTCAGAGCGAACATGGCCGAAAATGGAACTTTCTGAAATGGAGACTTCTGATTGGACAAGAATACATCTAACGGACAGGAACGAATATGACAGATACAAATGGTGGCCTCTGATTGGACAAGAGTCTTCTTGAATTGTAAACATGCCCAACGCGGCTCCCCCAGCGTGGGTATGATGTAACACTAGGGAGAATAAACTATATTAAAATACTTCTTGTTGTTGTTGTTCTCTCATGTCTCATCCTTGTTGTTCTCACTCCGGTCTGTTAAGGCGTAACGACGGACGTCAATGCATTTAGAAGAATTAGTGACAATTCCATGGAATATCTAGAAAATCAGAGCTTCTGAGCTATTTCACCAGGGCGTTGAAGCATTGAGCTTGGTTTTGGCGGGCGTTGCTACAAGATGACACCTCACACGACGCATTCGGACCAAGGATGGTCCATCCCTACACCAAATACCTTCCTTCACTGCCCCAAAATACCCGCTTTCGCTACTACTCGTACTGATGACGTCACCGATGACGTCACAGATGCTGCGGACATGCCTCAAATCGGGGTGTACACCTCGAGAGCTACAACATGACACCTCCCACGACGCATTCGGACCAAGGATGGTCCATCACTACACCAAATACCATCCTTCACTGCCCCAAAATGCACACTTTCGCTACTTCTCGTACTGATGACGTCACCAATGACGTCACGGATGCTGTGGACAGCCCTCGAATCGGGGTCTACACCCCGAGAGCTACAAAATCACACTTCCGTGGACACATTCGGACCAAAGATGGTCCATCTCTACCCCAAATACCTTCCTTCACTGCCCCAATATGCCCACTTTCGCTACTACTCGTACTGATGACGTCACCGATGACGTCGGGATCTAAACCCGGAGAGCTACAAAATGACACCTCTCAGGACGCATTCGGACCAAGGATAGTCCATCTCTACCCCAAATACCTTCCTTCACTTCCCCAAAATGCCCACTTTCGCTACTACTCGTACTGATGACGTCACCGATGACGTCACAGATGACGTGAACATCCCTCAAATCAGGATGTACACCCCGAGAGCTACAAAATGACACCTCCCAGGACGCATTCGGACCAAGGATGGTCCATCTCGACACCAAAAACCTTCCTGCACTGCCCCAAAATGGCCACTTTACTTACTACAACCAACTGCGCACGCGCAGGTTGACGCGACTTGCATTTAAAAAGACGCGATTCTGACTCTACCCCACACAAGCTTCACTTTGACACCTTCCACGGCCCATTCGGACCCATAGCGGTCCATTTGGGTCTACCCCAATCACACACCCACATACCCCCCAAAATGCCTGCTTTCTATAATACGGGCAGACTGCGCATGCGCAGGATATTGAAAACGGACGAACCATTAGACCAGTCGGATGCTCCTCCACGAGGGCTTCAAAATAAGACCTCATACGACACCAAAGGATCATTAAGGGCTCACCTAGACCCCAAAACGTCCACCCAGTATGGGCCTATACCCTCATAGCCAGTATGAAGCTATATGGGCCTACCCAGGCCTCGGTGAACTTTTTCGAAAAATTTCACCGTTTCGCTTCGAAACCCTTCCCATCGTATTCTAAATGACGAGACGTGAAAAACAAATCCAAACAACCAATATCACAATGAACGTGTGTGAATTTCCCAGGTTGAACCTATACCCCCATATAGCCAGTATGGGACTACATGGGGCTATATAGGCCTACCCGGTACTTTTCGAAAAATTTCACCGTTTCGTTCGGGGACCCTTCCCATCGTGTTCTAAATGACGAGACGAGAAAAACAAAACAAATCCAAACAACCCATATCACAATGAACGTGTGTGAAAAACAAATCCAAACAACCCATGTCACCATGAACGTGTGTGAATTTCCCAGCCTATTGGCCTATATACAGACCTCGGTGACTTTTCCTAAAAATTTCACCGATTCGCTCCGGGACCCCTCCCATTGTGTTTTTCTCGGCGAGACGTGAAAAACAAGAAGCCCACGAAAAAATTTGACCACCCCTCCCCCCATATAGCCAGTATGGGACTACATGAGCCTATATACAGACACACCCGGTACTTTTCCAAAAATTTCACCGCTTCGCTCTGGGACCCTTCCCATTGTGATTTTCTTGCCGAGACGAGAAAAACGAGACCCCACAACCCATAGTAACATCCACAAAACAAAAATTGACCACCCCTCCCCCCATATAGCCAGTATGGAGCTATACCCATACAGGCATTTCCCCGTATATTGTACGAGTCCGTATTCCGCTTTTTATGTATTTATTTATTTATTTTATTTTTTTCTGTGAAAACACCCGATTGACTGGATAGGCAGGCCCCGATAATCACGGGGACCAATATTATAGGATTGATAGGAGTTTTAGGGTAAAGTCCGTGTTCCGCTTTTTTCATTTTACATGCAGCCAGCCATCTATAGCGTTCCGTTTTTTATTTCCGGGAGATGTTTTTACATGCACCCAGAGGTCAAAGGCCGCCAGGGGGCGCACCCTATACTATAACATGGAAACAGCGCCCCCTGGCGGATGCAAGAGTTACCTCCCCCGCCAAAATGAGGCTATCAGTACTATATAGCGGACCTCACCGAAAAGACACGGACGTACCCGAAAAGACACGGATCTCACCGAAAAGACACGAAGGTGAACGACATTGTGGAAAAACCCCACAGACAGGTCAGTACATGTCCTATCATGTTCACAGGTCACGCCCCATTCACCCAGACCGGAAGTGACGTCATACCTGCAAGCTGGTGGCGCCCCCTGGCGGAAACTCCACGGGAACCAAGAGTTACCTCCCTGGAAAATGTGACTTTATCCGTCTTCTCTATACTACTACCCGTCTCAAGCAGGACCGTGGCAGTTGTTGATCTCAAACAATGAATGGTGTAACGGCGACTCAAGTATGCATCTTAATAAAAGAAGCTGATTTTTGTTAGATCCAAAAATAATTCGTTATGATCCGGAATTAAAGGTGATAATGGTAAGAAAAAGCATTTCCCTTTCCTTTTATGATGATAATAAATGATACAGCCATCAATGAGCGAAATCTGGTGATAAGTTTTATTTTTTAAAGAGAAATAAAACACGTATATGATCAGCGGCTTGAAGACAGTGCATCGCTTATTTCCCCTTGATTCGGAGCTTTTCCACCAGAGGCTGTGACGTCATAGTTGAGCCTCACTCAAAAAATGGCGGCTTACATGAATGTAGACAGCGACAGCGATGCGGAGGAATTTTCTTACACTTCTTCCTCTTCTTCTGAAGAGGAATTCACGGCAATGGTTAGTGCAGGGTGCCCCTGCCTTACCAACACGAACCTATTGTGAACAAAGAACCAGCAGACAACGATAGGATCAGCGACACTGCAGGGGCCGTGGGCGACAGTCATACCGAGAGAATGGGAAATACAGATTGGTAAATTCCGAGAGCTTCCGACTTTTTCTTTTATCCCCCGTAGCGAATGATGACCAACCTGTTAGTGCGTTTCAGTGAACGTGAATGACACAAGCATTTTTGCAATAGCCTAGCTTCTCTATGTGAGCTATTTCCATACAATGCAATGCAGCTACATCATGTGCAGACTGTGTCTGGTCCCACTTCTGCGTCACGTATCGCAGCGCCCCCAGGGGGAGGTAATCATGTACGGATCGAAATTTTGTAAATAATACAGCGTTACATTATTTAGTTTTTAACTTTATTAGGCTTAAGCAAATGTTTTAAAACTGAAATGAAATTAATATACACATTATTTCTCCAATCTTACTGCGAATATCAAGTGATTTAGACGAACCTTTGCACTTCACCTTTAAATTGTATGTCGACATAGAATAATTAATGTCTACACGTAAGACAGCTCTGTGGTTGGCTAATAATATGTGTCTACACCAAATGCCGATTTTTGTCGCCCACGGCCAGCCACAGTTTAAATATTGGGATGCCATACCTAGACTCGTACCCAGCTCCAATTCGCTATCGCTCTATGGAGACTAGTTATCGACAGGCATTTTAAATCAGCACTGCACAGTGATTGGCCCATGGTATTCTCCACCCGCCATGCCCCTCCATGCTTGTTTGTACGTCGTGGTAGTCGTAGAAGCGAGGGCTTTATTTAGGAAACATACCATAATCGCTCATCGCTCATCAAATCTTACAAAGGATCTATATAATACTTGGTGGATTGGTGGCCGTAGCGCTCAAGGCCCTTTATCGCACCATAGACGAGTACTGGTCACTAGATACACACGAACAACAACAACACATATTGACATTGGTCTATTTACCGGTCTAGATTTAGACCGGTAATTCAGCCAATCAGAGAATACAAAATGCCTGTCGCTTACTGGACCACAACGGTGCGTGTGAGTTGGGGGCTAGGTACGAGTCTAATACCATACCTAAATAATATGTATACGGATACAAATTGATTCAATACAGTATCTAAATGATTTGAATGGGGATACAAATTAATTTGATGTAGCATCGAAATATTTGATGCAGTATCTAAATAATATGTATACGGATATAAAATAATTCGATATGATATCGAATTAAATTGTATGTAGACAGATAATAATTAATGTCTACACGTAAAACAGCTCTGTGATTGGCTAAGAATATATGTCTACACCAAATGGCGTTTTTTGTCCCCTACGGCCTACCATAGACGAGAGTAGTAGTGTCCCGTTAAATGGAGTTAACTTTCACCCGGATGTAATGACGTCACGGGGAGGATTTGAGGAGGAACTTGGTCACGTGGCGATCACGTGATCAAGGCATGTACTGAACTGTCTAGGCTATAGTTCCGGCAACCTTTGCCCTCGAATTCTTCCGCGGTGATGCGGTCTGGTGGTTATGCGGTCTGCCTCCTCGGACAGAAAGTAGTCCCCTGGATTGACTTCCAATGTTAATGTATACGGGGAATACCTAAATAGACGTTTTGTGACCTAGGTGGGTCCCTAGTGGACCGATGGGGTCGAGTGAGGTATCAAAGTGAAGCATTCGTGAAGGGGAATCTGCTGGGCTGGGTGTGGGATTGAAATATCGGCATTCTGCACATGCGCGGTGGCCAAAGGGTATGAAAATAGACGTTTTGGAGCTAGGGGAGGCACTAATGGTCCAGTGGGGTCATATGAGGTATCAATGTGAAGCATTCGTGAAGGGGCATCTGACTGGACTAGCGGCTCGGGCGTTGTCACCATTCTGCGCATGCGCGGTGGCCAAAGGGTATGAAAATAGACGTTTTGGAGCTAGGGGAGGCACTAATGGTCCAGTGGGGTCATATGAGGTATCAATGTGAAGCATTCGTGAGGGGGCATCGGACTGGACTAGTGGCTCGGGCGTTGTCACCATTCTGCGCATGCGCGGTGGCCAAAGGGTATGGACATAGACGTTTTGGGATCTAGGGGAGCCCCTAATGGGCCGATGGAGTCGTATGAGGTATCAAAGTGAAGCCTGTGTGAGGGGGCATCCGCCTGGCCTAGTGTCTCGGCCGTTGGATGCATGTAAAACTTTCTCCAGAAAAAAAGCGGAATATGGACTTTACCCCTAAACTAGGGGAAAACCCCTATCACCTCTAGCCAAAAGGGCTAATATCGGTCCCCGGGCTTATTGGGACCTGCCTATCAAGTCAATGGGGGTGATGTGAATAACAACAAGTTCAGCAATGTTCATACAGTTTATTATCCCCAATGTTACATCATACCCAGGCTGGGGGAGCCGCCCTGGGTATGTTTAGTATGTTCACAGCAAAGCAAATTGAAATATCAAACACCATGTTTTATTATTTAGCGCACCGTCACATTAGGTACAAGTGTTTACTGAGCTCAAGTCAACGATCAGCATGTAGACATAGAGAGTATGTACGGCATGTTATGGTATTCATCAGTGCACGAGTGACGCATTCAACCGATGGCGGTGGTGGGTCAGCTTGGTAAGGAAAAACGTAACATTGGTCACCCTCTTCACTGTCCACTTGGTGTTGGGTCGTTGTTGTTGGGCCCATCCCAAGACATCCAATTGTTCCACTTGGTCCAGCATCATCTCTAGTGACCTCCGGTTAATGATGGTAAACGGCTGGTCGTACACTGGGTGGAGGGCACTGGAATAGAAATAGCGCAATTCACCCGTCATCTTATGGCATAAGATGTACCCAAATGCTACATTTAATGTGAAGGCCGTAGGTTGGTCATTGAAGATGGTTTCCACGTAGCTGCGTAGACGGGTGAGGTTGGTCAGTGGGGAATTGTAGATATCTTGAATAGGGCGATGACGGTGGAAACAGTGCCGTGTCATGGACCAATGGCGCCGATCGATGTCACTCACTGGATGGTTGTCCTGTAAGAGATCGCTAGGAACATTTATGGGCTCGTGCAGAAAATGTTCGATGTATGGCGTATGACTCGAAACCGTAACGGTGGGGTCCGGCTCGAAATCCAGGCTCTTCTGAACTGTGGATATAGGCGGGCTCTCCGTCATCGCATCACCAGTGGCGTTCGTCTTCCCGGGCTTATCTTCACTGGGTCTGACCTTCCGCGGCTCCTCTTCAGTAGGAAGTTGTCGCCAAAACCGTAGAGACGGGACATGAATCAAATGCTGATGCCGTCTTAACTGACTGCGTCGTTTGAAGAGTTGACCACAATCCTTACATTGTTCCGTCGCGCCCTCGTGGAATGAGCGTTCGTGGCGCAGTAAATGATCCTCCCGATTAAATGACCGTGCGCAGGTTATACAAGTATACCGTGCATCGTTGTAGGTGGAGGCCTCGTGGCGTCTTAAATTATCTAGACGAGTAAACTGCTTCTGGCAAGTTGTGCAAGTGAACATCTTGGTGGTTGACAGAGTGTCTCGTGAAACGGCAAGGCCGCTTCCCTTTTATAGCACGCTAGCTGGTGATCTATTTTTAGCACACTCAGTTCAACTATAGTTACGGAGGTGCCCGAAGAGACACGGACTTTACCGAAAAGACACGGACGTACCCGAAAAGACACGAAGGTGAACGACATTGTGGAAAAACCCCACAGACAGGTTAGTACATGCATTCCTATGATGTTCACAGGTTACGCCCATTCACGAAGGGCCGTCACAGGGCGTACTAGAAAAAAGCGCATTTCTAACCTTATTGACCTTATGGCGCAAGCGAGTATAACAAGTGCCACGCACGGTGTATAAAAACCTACCCAACAGGTACACGATAAAGCCACCTCTCTAACCGTTCGCTTTTCATTCCCCACCATGGCAGCGAGCGGAACAGAGCTTGCGTTATTCCAACTGACGTCCGACGTCTACCTCATCATCAATGACGATCACCTGGAGCTGGTCCAAGACGCACCGCAGAAGGTGAAGATTTTGTTATCGCTATCAGGCTGGACTCTATTGACACGATTGTTACAGGGAAAAGACCCCGAAAGGGATTTCATGCACGTGGAAGTCCGCGTGCAAATACGCACTGCTGGAGAGGATTCCCTTTTTCCCCGGTTGGAACAGAGTGGAGGTCCCTATATCACACTCTGTCCACCCTTATGGATGGCACTGAAAGATGTACTCCCCGAGGTGGATGACTTACTCCGCCCCGAGGTGAAAGAAGGGACTGTGGCTACCCGGAGGCTTACACCTGGCTGCACCCTATTGTTGTACCCCAAACGAGTGGACCTCATCGATAGCGGACTTAGGTGTTGGTGTACGACTGAACCCAAAGCGCACGTCTCTTTGTCACCGGAAGGATGGACTACCTTGAAACGGGTGTTGTTGAGTGACCTGCACGGTGATAGCATTCACCTGTGTGACGACGTCTACATTTTCTGCGGTCCCTTTTTCGCTCGACTCCTCTGTCTGAACGACGGTGGTTTTACCCTGGACCCGGATCTATGGACGGCTTTGGAACAAGTAGTCCCCATTGTCGATAAGGTACTATTTCTATAGGAGCCACATAACCCATCAGAATAGTACGTATCACGGGCTACACCCGTAGAGCTACATCTAGGCGCGCATGCGTGACCTGGTCTATAAAACACGTCCCTCTGGATCCCACACCTTCATTTCTACGGTTGCAGAGCCATGACGGAGATCCAGCCCTATGCGACTCGCATTTTACAGCATGCCACCGTGGTTAATTCACTCACGGATTACCGAGCAGTGGTCCGGTCCATGTTTGCAGATGGCGACGACAACGAGGGGCGACGCCAGATCCTGAACGAGTTCACAGAAGCGGTCCTCGACAGAGTGCACTCGATGGAGAGGTGTGCCATCACTCACCACTACTGGACTATGACAGCCGTCCTTGATGCTCCGGCTATGGACCACGAGCGCTCACGCCAGAACCAGCGCCGGCTGGTTGGCCTCACACTAGTCTGTGCCCTATTGACCCTGGCGCTGTGGTATTGACAGTGGGACCTGACTATAAATACGAGGGTCAGACAGAGTGTGTGTCATTCACCGTTCGTCATTGGATCAAGCATGTCACCCGTCCTACGAGCCATCCGTCCCCTTACACCCCAGGTGGGGTTACACGTCTATGAAGATAAAGTCACCCTCGTAGAAGACCGTGGAGATGTTTGCTGGTCGCGCGCTGAGACCGTATCGAATACGGTTACGCCACACCGTGACGGCTGGACCAAATTTAAACGGGTGTTGAGCGGCGAGCTCGATGGACACCTCATCCACATAGACAATGCCATCTACGTATACCGTGGACCCTTCTTCCCACGCCTGGACCGCTACCAAGACCCTACGCGAGGCTTCACCCTAGACCCCGATCTGTGGACAGCCTTCGAGAAAGTGGTGCCCATCGTGGACCAGCTGTTTACACCGGGCGAGCGGTCATCAGACGAGTTGGAGTGGGCTCGTGCCCTGAGAGAAGCAGCGGCAGAACCCAATGAACAAATGTCTAGCCATGAACCAGACGAAGATGCCATTGATTACCCGGCTAGACTTTGACCACCCGATCCTTTGATCTCACGGGGTTCTCCCTATAAATACGAGAGACAGTCAAATCTGGTACCATTCACGTACTGACCATGACGGAGCATATAATACTGGCGTATCTCAGCTTGACCCCCGAGGTTTTCCTGTACGTGTATGCGGATAAGGTCGATATCATGGAGGAGGTGGGAGACATCTGTGATGCGGACCCTACACAACCGTGCCCGGCCTACATTCGTCTGTCCCGGGAGGGCTGGACCAAATTCAAACGGGTGTTGTCTGGTGAACTGGACGGCGACCTCATCCACTTGTGTCACGATGTGTACATCCGACGCAGCCTTTTCTTTGCTCAATTGGCTCGGCTAGATGGGGGTACAGTGCATTTTACCCTTCACCCTGACCTATGGTCTGCATTGGAAGATGCCGTGGTAGATGTGGATCAAGTGCTTATCAAGCGGTCATCAGACGAGCTGGACTGGTCATTTACCATGGACACTGTGGAAGCCAACGAAGAAAATCAGAAAGAAACTCCGGCCCAAGATATACCCGTTATAAATAAACGATAGAGCCAGGGTCCATCATCATTTTGTCACCATGAAGCGCTGGGAGAAGGTGGTGGATAACTTATACTACAGTCCCGACAGTCCGGCGGCCTATACTGCATTGTCGGCTCTCTATCGAGCGGCCAAATCCCAGGGGATACAACGTGCCCAAGTCCGAGATTGATTAAGAAAACAAGACACCTATACCTTACATCGAACTGTCCGTTGCCATTTTCTACGGAACCGGGTCATCGTGGAAGGAATAGATGCCCAGTGGCAAGCGGATTTGGTCGACATGAGCGCCTTTGCCAAACACAACGATGGGAATCGGTATATCTTGACGTGCATCGATATCCTATCCAAGTATGCGTGGGTGGTACCCATCCGGACGAAAACCGGGGCGAATCTCATAGCGGCGTTCAAAGACATCTTCAAGACCGGGCGCAAACCTTTGTATTTGCAAACCGACGAAGGCACGGAATTCCTAAACAGACCGTTCCAACAGTTTCTGAAAGCCCAGAAGGTGTTTTTCTTCCATACGTACAACGAGACCAAGGCTTCCGTGGTGGAAAGGTTCAACAGGACATTCAAAGGCCGCATTTATAAATATTTCACCTATAAGAATACAAAGCGGTACATCGGTGTTCTCTCGAAACTTGTGAGTGGTTACAATCGAGCCTATCATCGGGGTATAGAGAGAGCCCCCATTACCGTGACCCAACGCAATGAAGCCCAAGTCCGGCGTGTCTTGTACCCCACGCCATCGCAGCGAACGCCGAAGGCGGTGTACAAGATGGGGGACCCTGTACGGATCAGTAAAGTCAAGGGCAAGTTCGAGAAAAGTTACTTGGCCAACTGGAGCGATGAGCACTTCCTGATTAAACGGCGCCTACCCCGACAGCAGCGAGCCTATGAACTGGAAGATCTTCAAGGGGAACCGTTGCTAGGGACGTTTTACGAGACGGAATTACAGCCTGTCGTCAAAACACAGCAAGACTACTACACGGTGGAGCAGATTTTGAAAACGGAACGTCGACGTGGCAAACTGTTTCATTTCGTCAAATGGCAAGGCTGACCCAGTTCCTTCAATTCCTGGGTCGCTGCCAACCAGGTGAAACGACTATAAAGCCAGACACCACTGCCGTCATCCTTCATTCCACGTCCGACCACAGTGCTATCGACAAACAGCAGCTGCCTCTGAACACAGCGTCTCCCAAAACGCGCAAAGCGCAAGTGAGCTTTGTGGTGATAGTGCTAACCCTGCTGAGTGTGTTGTACGGAGGTATGTTTTACGACGTAGCCTATGTCAGCACGTTACTTAACCAACTGAGAACACCAGCCACCAGTGAAACCGGTCTACAGGTAGCACCAGTCAACCCCGTATCGAGCGCAGTCACCAACACACCCCGTGTACAAGCAACATCGAGCTCCACACCAAGCTCCACACCTACACCAAGTACACCCACTACGTCTGAAGACCCACCGGATTTCATCCCTCACAGTGAACAGACAACGACGACCGACGTTGTACCCACCACCAGCATCCCTCACAGTGAACAGACAACGACGACCGACATTGTACCCACCACTCCATTTCACTCGTACCAAATTTACAAGAGCGGGTTACCACGACAACGGATACAGCTCGAACCATGGACCCTCGGTGGCAGCATCCCTTCACTTGCGTCATCGCAGGACCTACGGGCTTCGGCAAAACGCATTTCGTCCGGAATCTCCTTCAACACGTCGACAGCATGATCACCCCACCCATTGCCCGAGTCGTGTGATGTTACGGAGAATGGCAGGCAGCGTGTGCAGCAATGCCCCACATCACGTTCGTGGAAGGCCTACCCAACCTGGCCGATTTGGAACCCGACACCTTGGTGGTTCTGGATGATCTCATGGCGGAGACGGATGCGCGGGGGACCCAACTCTTTACCAAAGGCAGCCATCATCGACGGCTCAGCATCATCTACATTGTGCAGAATCTGTTCAGTAAAAACAAAGAACATCGGAATATCAGCTTAAATGCCGACTACCTGGTGGTCTTCAAAAACCCGAGAGATACCACTCAACTGCTGCACCTGGCGAGACAGATGTATCCCGGCCGCACACCGTTTGCGATGGAAGCCTTTAAAGATGCCACAACCCCTCAGCAGGGTATATGCTCTTCGACCTCAAGCAAGCCACCCCCGACCACCTTCGACTACGGACCAGCATCTTTCCCGGAGAGGCCCATCACGTGTACATGCAAAAATAATGTAAACACACCCACAGTGGCTCCCCCAGCTGGGGTCTGTGTGTTTGATGATGGGGATAATAAAAAGAATGAATACCACAGCATGGTTGACTTTGTCTCTGTTCTCTGAGGTGGATAAAAAGGGCAGAGTTGTGGGTTCTGGCATTAGTTGTACATGATGTCTGCGCGAGTGCGGAAGCACGCCCCGACGCTCCCTGTATTGAAGACGGCCCCACCCGAGTTGGTCCGAACCATTGTATGCGGTGCGGGCCCTGACCTTGTACGCTGTCTGTGCGAGATCGGGTACAACCTGTTAAAAGGCAACGCACCACTGACTCCGGCTCAGAAGACCAAGTTGGCCAAGCATAAGACAGGTCTCCGAACCCTAGTCCAGAAGCGGGTCCCTCAAACACAAAAGAAAAAGGTGTTACAGAAAGGCGGCTTTCTCGGGGCCATCTTAGCACCGTTGGCCGTTTCCGTGTTGGATCCAGTATTGGGTGGACTCTTCGGCCGACAATGAACCACACGAAAAAAATGGTCCTCGTAGAACCACGGTTCCTTCAAAACCTCCAATCGCCCTACCCTGTCCCACCTACGGTGAAGACCATAAACACCCTCGATGGAGAGATGCAACAGATCTTACAGAGACCGCGGTTAAGCGACAGTGAGAAAGTACAACGGTACAATGAGACGCTTCAACGGTACATGACGTTCATGGACCAATACAAAACCCTCTCTACCCCACCACCACCACCATCACCACCACGTGACACACCGCCGACTTCAGCACCGCTCCAACAGCCGCCATTACCAGGGGTACCACCCACAGCCCCACAGTGGGTGGAAGACGAAGTGCTGAAGAGTGTACCTGCATCGTTCAAGAAACAAGCTGGCCTGGTATTACAAACAGATGAAACAGAATCCTAACATGACTTGAAATGATGAAGGCGAACTCCTGGTACAGAATCAGGTGGTTCCCGGCACCCACATGACGGATTTAGTGAATGACCTGATGCGTCAACGCAGGTCGCACACGGATCCTCGAGGATGGGAGGTCTTCGCTCAAGGCTTGAAAGACATGCATGTACCACAGGAATTGGTGAGGAACCCCCACCGCTGGGCCTTTATGCAGCGTGACTCACCGAGTGGCCCACTACCTTCTTGGGAATCCGAATGGGAACCGGAGTCACCCCCCAAAACACCACCACCACAACGGGCACCTTCTGTTCAGGCCTTTAAAAACCCACCCTCGATCAGGACACCCCACATCTCCAGAGCCGTGACACGTAGCAAGTCAACGCGACGAACACGACGCCGGACACAACCGCCCAAGGCCTGGAACACCTATTAAAACCAACAGCAGCAGCAGGACAGCTCAGTCGCCATGTTTTGCCTCATCCTACCCAGTTACAGTTCGCTGGATGTGTTTCCTGACAACACCGTGGCCAAGTACGTCACCCAGTTACCGCAACCGTTGCATTTACCTGGACGATGGGAATGTGGCCTCGTGGATATCCAATACCCTTACTCGTGGTACAACGTGCGAGCCAATGAAGTGTGGTACGAAGTGACCTACGAAGGAAAAAACACCCGACTCACCCTCCCCGAAGGCCAATACGATACCCCCAAGGAGTTCATGGGTGGGCTGACAAGACTGTTGCATTATAAGGCTCTACGGGAGATCACGAATACATCAAAACCCATCAAATCCTTTCCCTTCAAGAATCACGTGGACTTCGATTACAACGCACACAACGACAAGGCACAACTTATCGT
>JAVTVY010057031.1:0-31264 GCA_036873755.1 Hanleya hanleyi | reverse complement strand
AATAATGTTCACCCCCGAGCTCAATGTCTGTATCTGCATTTGTTTTACGTCCTGATCCACTCTGATATAGGCTGAAATATGCAAATCACATGCAAATGTGTGAATCAGACTTTTAATGCCTGCATGGGGCTGCAACAATCTTTAGAAAGTCAATCTCTGGTTACTCTTCAAGCAGATACCATTGGCAAAATCTTTCCTGTGACCCGACCGGGCATTGAAACCTGCTCTCCTACATTATTTACCTTTGAAGCTGGGGAACGCAGGCCGATTTCCTTTTTCGTTTACTCACATCACCTGAAAGTTTATTACCAAATTTATTATTATCAATAACACAGAACTTCCTGAAAATAAGAAAAAAAACACATCCAGCACAGAGACCTAAATGTTATATCATGACAGTGCTTACTTATGACAGGACAGTCTCAATACTGTCATATTTATAGTGCTGACTGAAGCACCATATCATTGACAAACATGGAATATCAACCAGTCATTGATCTATCAAACGCCGGTTGTTGACGAAGAAGTATCAAGTTCCATTTTTTTAGTTTTTAGTAGGACCGAAATTGCTTGCAAGGTGAATGTTTCACAGCTTAGTCACTATAGTGTGGTTGACACCCAAATAGGTGCATGGAGAATGGGTCTGTGGGAGACCATTGGTAAATATTTCTCCACATGACATGGGACATAAAATTGGATATTTTACATAGCTGGAGAAGTATGAAAACTGAAATAGGTCCATGGGTTAAAGACCTACACTATTACAAATCTATTACGGGTCAGAAATAGAAAATTCTCCACAAGTGTAAGGGGGAAAGAGTTAATAATATTGAAGCTCAACAGGATATAGAACAATGACATTATCAGATAAAAAAACTCTAACTTCGACTTTTTGAACCACATGTAGTAGATGTACGCGATGAAGAGCTTTCGGGAATGTATTGAGGGTCGTTGAAGTCATCTTCTTCACAACTCAACTGGCCAAGTGTCTGAAGAGGTTTTCTTGCTGATGCGGTAATACCTGGCTTCCATATGTTGTCTGGAGGTTCAGCTGGGTTGAAAATAAGAAAAACACATCCAGCACAGAGACCTTAATGTTATATCATGACAGTGCTTACTTATGACAGGACAGTCTCAATACTCTTGTCTATCAATATCTATGTAGTTTGTAATCAACATTGTACCCAGAAATTATATTGCCTCGAAAGATGAAAGCATGTTGATCGTATCTGCAGTAGATTCCACTTCAACTGGTGTATTTTGTCAAGTGGAATAGCTTGGTCTCTATATTGTTTTTGAGCTGTGGCTAATATCTGAGGGTAATCCTCAGGGCTGTTCCACTAAAAAAGGTCTGGGAGGGGCGGAAGGCAAGTTTTTCTCAGACCCACCACTCACGTAATTGAATTTACTTCAGGGCACATGAAACATAAAATAGAATTTTCAGGAACTCCCACCACCCACGTAATTTAATTGCAGATCATAAAAACATGTAGTCCAGTCCTTTACCTGTTTCACTCAACTGGTATCTCAAATTTTGTCAATACAAACTGGTACAAGCAACATTGTCAACTAAAAACGTCAGACTTGATGAATTGGATGGGTGACACATTTTTCCTACCATAGTTAGTTCCCTAGTTACCTTGTTTATGTATTCTGGGTTTTGTAAAACGCAATATCAACTTGAATTGGATTTTTTTCAACATACAACCAAAATATCGTCTTCGAATTGATGGAGATTAGCATAATAAATTAACTGGAACCTAATTTGTGTCTAATTTGCGCCTACTTGCCTCTGGAGAGAAAATATGGTAACTGGAGCAATCCATTCAAGATACTCTTTTTCAGCTCGTGATCCAACTTTTGCATACCTGCGCAAGAACTGCTCAGTGTGCACTGTGGTGCGCATCCAATAGCGGGAAAGTCAACACGAGTTGGAACATTTGGCAGGAGATAGGGTTTTTTAATGAATTTGATAAATAAATCACGAGAATAACTTTGATGTTCATTTTCAAGGGTAGTTCTACACATTTGACAGGTATCGTATATGTATTTAGCAGAAGTTTACGTTGAAATTTTGATGACCACCCAGGTATCAGAATTACTTATACTACCATGACCCATAGAATAAAACTTCATTTCATTTTCATTTCATTTTATTCACCAATTCATATAAAAGCAACAGGCACATATACATTGTAATGGCAGTGACAAGGGGTAATAGGCTGTGCGTGAAGGCCGAACAAATATGTTAAGAATCGGCGGGATTAAAACCCCAGGGGGCTTGTTCTATCCCAAATAATATATATTTTGTACTAAACCCTCGCTTGGAACATTTATAGGGATTCTGCTATTGTTACAAAAGATTCGCGAGAGATGACTCAGTATATAAACCGGTGAATATTACTACACTACACTCAACGATCGGTCAATATAAAAGGTGGACAAAGAAATGTCGAGAAGATTAAGACAAGATCGATTACTAACCTCGCAACAAATAGGTTTTCAATTGTGATTTAAACAGAGAAATAGAAGTTATTTTTTTCAGATCGGATGGTAATTTGTTCCACAGCCTCGGACCTTTGACCTTAGCACTATAGAAGCCAAGATCTGAAGAGTAGAATGGCCGGTATAAATTAATTCTTGAATGTCTGGTGGCATACTGATGGACACTAGATATGCTCGTAAAGAGGGGTTGAATACTAATAGGAAGTGATGCAACATGGTGAATGAATTTGTGGACGAGTTGCAATAATAGGTAATCATGAATTTGTAAAAGGGTCAAAAGTTTCAGATTATTAAATAATTGTTCCGTATGTTCAAGCCTGCCTGATAAGCTTATTATTCGAATTGCATGTTTTTGAAGAGTTATTAGCGGCTTGAGGTGGGTTTTATAGGTATTGCCCCATACAAGATTACAATAGGACAAATATGGATAAATAAGCGAATAATATAAAATATACAATGTTTTCTTGTTTACGCAATTCCTTATGTGGCTTATGATGCCGATGTTCCTGGAGATTTTTTTAGAAATTTCATTCACATGGGTCAGCCAATTCAGTTTGTTATTTAAATAAACTCCAAGGAATTTGAAACTTTCAACCTGTTCTATCGATTCGCCGTTGATTAAAAGTTGGGGAGCTGCCATATTAAATCGTCTATTTGGTTTGATAAACATAAATTTGGTTTTGGCTATGTTCAGCGAGAGTTTGTTGCAGGAAAACCAAATTTGTAATTGTTCAAGTTCACGCGACAGGTTGGTGATGAGGGCATTCAAGTCTTGATCAGAGAGTGTAACACTAGTGTCGTCAGCAAAAAGCAATATGTCAAGAATAGTGGTAGCCTTTCCTATGTCATTTATGTATAAAAGAAAGAGAATCGGACCTAGAATTGAACCTTGTGGGACTCCACATTGAACGATGTTAGAAGAGGATATGATTTCGCTGAACTTAACGCGCTGTGTTCTAGATGACAAATAGCTCTTAAACCAAATATTCGTTAATCCGCGAAAGCCATAATAATTTAGTTTGTCGAGTAATATTTCATGATTTACAGTGTCAAAAGCTTTTGACAAGTCGATAAAAGTAACTATACTATATTTGCGAGATTCCTTGGCTGCAACTAACTTTTCATGTAAAGATAACACAGCTAAAGCCGTGGAGTGATTAGTTCGGAAACCATATTGGTTGAGATATAAAATATTTTGTTCAATCAAAAAAGCATGCATTCTATTTGCAACAAGTTTCTCTAGTACTTTACTAAAGCAAGGCAGAATAGATATCGGACGATAGTTTTCCAATATGTGTCTATCGCCAGATTTGTATATGGGTGTAACTACTGCAGCTTTCATGAATTCCGGAACTATGCCCTGTATAAATGACAAATGCAAATGTGAGAAAGAGGCGCGCAAATCAGATTAGCGATTGGCTTAATCAGTGAACTTCGTACGCCATCTAAACCCGCCGCACTGTTTTTAAGGCTAGAGAGAATGTTTTTAATCTCGTCAGGTGAACAGTTGTCCAGATGGAAATCTTGAAGATGTTGAGAAGTTAAAAATTCCTTATAATCGGTTGTTGTGTTTGGGATTCTGGACTCGAGATTAGAGGCAGCAGTGTTGAAGTAGTCATGGAAACTATTAGCAATGTCGACAGGATCAGTTACCTCGTGACCGTTGACGTTGAATTTGTTGGGTAATTTTGACGATTTTTTGCGGTTCATTAATTCGTTGAGCATTCCCCAGGTTCCCTTTATATTATTATTATAGAGATTAAATTTATCTTGGTAGTATGTCTTCTTAGCTAATCTCAGGGTGTGGTTTAATTTATTTCTGTATTGTCTGTATTGTCGTGAGGTTGTAGAGTCATTGTTTTCTATATGCTGTCTAAATAGCCGGTTTTTCACTTTAATCGAATTTAGGATGGCAGGACTTATCCACGGTTTGTTAATTCTAGGTTTGTTTGCAGTTGTTGTCACTACAGGAAAACATTCGTTGTATATTGTATTAAATGTTGTTGTGAAAGATTCAGCAGCATTGTTGGCATCGTGGTCGTCTATAACATTATTCCAATCTGTCTTTTCCAGTCTTTGTTTAAATACAGTTTTTTGGCTAATAGATGTTTTCCTAAATGATATATTAACTGGTTGCGAGTCATTTAAAGGTAGATACTTATTGATTTGAAAAACAGGGAAGTGATCAGTGATGTCAGAGAGGAGAATTCCGGACAGCAGACTATCTTCGTGAAAATTCTGGAATATGTTATCAATTAATGTTGCCGAGTTTGATTTCACTCTTGTCGGTTTGGTTATTTTTGGAAAGAAGTAGTGTGATCGCATAATATCGATGAAATTTTGAGATGGGCCATGCCGATCCGTCTTAAATAGGTCAATGTTAAAATCACCCATGATTATACAGTTCCTTTTTTCTGGTTTAATAACATCCAACATAGGTCCCAAGCTGGCATTGAACAGATCAACATTTTTTCCGGGCGGACGATATATAATACCAATAATAAATGATCTATTGTTGTCCTTTATTTCAACAAACAAGGATTCGTATTCCCCGTCATCTTCCAGATAAGATAAATCTTCACGAACGGAACAATCCGGAAATTCCTCACTAACATACAAGACCAGTCCCCCACCCTTTCGGATATTTCTGGAAGAGGTGAAAGGTTGATATCCTGGTATATCACAGAGTTTTTCAGTTGTAGAGTCCAGCCAACTTTCTGATATACCGATTACAGAGAATCTGAACTTCAAATTTTGAGTTAAACCTATTATTTCAGAGAAATGTTTATTGAGACTCCTGGCATTAAAATGGATAACTGACATGGACTTAGCATCCGAAATAGAATTTGTTTCAATGTGAGAGATGAAAGTGTCCTCGACGTAGTAATTTGACTGTTGAATACTTAAGTTTTCCCAATGAGAAATTTCATGAGAGCAGTCGTCAGTAACATACGTTGAAGCGTCGAAGTCATTTAATTCCATAGGATTAAAATACAAGTTTTGGAAGCCTTCAAAATACTTGTCCTTATTATGATCTGTGTTTGGAGTAGTGTCAATATCGATAACTTCTTCATCGTGGAATGGCATTTGTGATAGGTCGACGTGGACTGTGGAACCACCACTGTTTATATTATCCATGGCTAAATAAATTGATAGAGTATGTTAACGAGGTTAGAGCAAAACAATCTGAGTAAGTAATATTGATGCAGAAGTAGGAGTGAAGAGAATGGTCGATCGTGGTGTGTAGTGGTGTATCTGTAGGACAGACATGGTCTGTTTTAGGTAAATTGAGTACCAAGACTCTGGCTAAAATCATATTTGAGATGACCTGGTGAGAATTTCGTCTCCGGGAGTTATGAATAATTAAGCGATTATTGTTCGTAGAGCAACTAAGTGAATTACACTATACAGATTGGATGTAACAGTTTGAAATCAAGAATCAATTGCTTTTGGTGAGTGAGTGCATTAGGGTTCACGTCGCGTACACCAGTATGTCAGGAATATAACAAAGACATAATATAATAATTAACATGCTGCATACCCACTCTTGCAGTCGAGATAATTTCGGTTATATATTGAAAAGAGAACCAAGAGTCTCCTCGCCCTTTTTCCGACATATTAAAGGTTGAAGACAGTATACAAGAAGAGTGTAGGGGGGACGAGGGGGGGGGGGAGGGTGTATGTAGAAAAAAAAAAAAAACAGGTATCGCATAACGTTAGCATGTCTGCATATAAGAATGGCTTATCAGTCTTTGCTGGGAAGTTGTACATTTCGACATACTAATAGCCTCGCATTTTCCTAACATGCTCGCTAAATTGCCTGCTATGTCCGTCATGCAAGACCACTAATCCATTCGACGACCAGTTCAACCTAACTCGAGCTGTTAACCGGACTTACTAGACATGGGTTGAGTCATGACTGTACGGGATCAGGTGTCAAACATGTTGGGACGTCCATTGGGCGAACATGTTGATAACTAGAACATGTTGCATATAAGAAAATAGTAGATATGTAAAACAATATAATATTAAAATAGTGTTTTGGCTGAAAAAAATACACGCGATAAGGATGAGCATAAATAGGTTAAATTGTAGCACTGAACTGAATAGATTCGTAAAGATAAATTAACATGCTACTATGAATCGTTTTGATTTATAGAATATCTGAAACTGCAGTGTCAAGTCAATTGATTCGGATTGAGATTAGATATAATATAGTGTTCAGGAGCTGTAGGCATGGATTAGCAACTCAGTTCTGATCGTGTTTGGTCAGCAAATATATAGTTGGTCAGTTTAGGACTTACTCGAGCAGTCGAATGTTCATTTCTTGGTCAGCACAACAAACGGAGGTTCACGAAGGTAGGCAATTTTATTAGCGCCCTGTTCTTCCTTGGACATCTTCTGGAGTTTCTGAACAAGCTCATAACGCCTTTGTGCTAGGATCGGTGGTAGATCTGGTACAGCACTAAATCCACATCCTCTCATTAATTTACGAGCGGCTTGTAAGACTTGATCCCTATCTTCTAGTTGGACGAACCGTACGTGGATATTTTTCGCCCCCTGACGACCCCCTGGAAGCCGATGTACCGACTGGAACAACATTGATTTGGCGTCGTCTGGTGGAATTGACAGTTTTTCAACAAATGAATCTCGAACTAATTCCTTTGTGGCAGATGGCGATTCGTTCGAATTACCGGCTATGCCTTTCACAATAAGGTTCCATTTACGACCCCATAGGTCAAGTTTGGTACGTTCATTTTTAGCTCATCTGGGCCGAAGGCCCGATGGGCTTATGTCATGGCCTGATTGTCCGTCGTCCGTCGTCCGTCGTGTGTCGTCCGTCGTGCGTCGTCCGTCGTCCGTCGTCCGTAAACATCTTCTTCTCTGAAACCGCTTGACCGATTAGGCTGAAACTTGGCATGCATGTTCCCCCCAATGAGTACACCAGAATTTGTTCATGCGGTGTCGATATGATTTTAAATATGGCTGCCATGGCGGCCATCTTGAATTTGCCATTGAAATCTTGTCATCATTATTTTTCGGTAACGGCTTCAGGGAGCTTTCTCAAATTTGGTACACCGGTTTCCCTTTGGGTCTAGTTGTACAACATATGTACTTTAGTCCAATTTGAGTATTCAATATGGCCGCCAGGCGGCCATCTTGAAAACATTTTTATTGGTAAATCTCGGGAAGTACTTCATGAATCTTTCTCAAATTTTCTATAAATGTTCCTGTTGGGTCCTGTTGTGCAATTTGCCTCGCTGGTCCGATTCAAAAATTCAATATGGCCGCGAGGCAGCCATGTTGAATTTTCCCTATTGAAACATTGTTATTGCAAATTCTTGGGAACTGCTGCATGGAGCTTCTTAAATTTGATACAGACGTTCCCCTTGGGGATATTTCTGTAATATTTGCTATTGAGTCCGATTCGAGAATTCAAAATGACCACAACGTGACCAGGCGGCCATCTTGAAAATGTTTTTTTTTTAATATATTAAATCTTTGGAACTATTGAATGAATCATTCTCAAAGTTTGTAAAAATGCCCCCTTACATTGATACACAGGCCCTCCTTTGAGTTTAGATGTGTTTTTAGTCTGATTTGAAAATTCAATATGGCCACCGGGCAGCCATCTTGGAAAAAAACGTTATTGTTAAATCTTGGGATCGAGGGATCTACTGGATGAATCTTTCTCAATGTGTGTATAAATGTTTCTCTCGGGTCCTAGTTTTGCAGGAAAATTTCTCCATGAAACCTTGATCGCTGATTGGAAGGAATACCGGTGGTCGAAAAAAAACATCGAATTTTCGAAGGGAATATCGAGATGACCCCTTAGTGCAATGGCCCTGTTCCGTACAGAACTTGTGGGTGATACGTAACGAGAACAAATAGTTAGTAAATATCTACCTTGCGAAGGCAAGAATAGAATAGAATATTAAAATGATTGAGGGTCGAATATTAACGCTGAAACTGTAATTTATGTTAATAAACAGCTTGTCTGCGTATGTGTTGTACGGGCTGCAATGAAAATTGTAGTCGGTCCCTCAACTGGATCGTTCAAAGATCACGCATTATCAGCTTCCCGATTGGCTGTTCGAGTTATCTCCCATCTGATTGGCCGGACAATTCATTATCATATTTTCCGTAGAGGTAGGTAGGTGGTTGAAATCGAACTTCTAATATTTTCTTCGGAATTTGGTCGTATTTCATGATTTTGAACCAATTTACCATTTACAGTGGTTTCAGTAGTCGCAGGCGACGGCATCTCGCAAATTTGCGACACATATTCGAATATTGTCAGTCATTTGTTAGTGTGTGTCAATGTCAAATCCATGCTATTCTCCACGTGGTTCTCTTGTTACCGAAATAGACGAATATGAAACGTCAAGCCAGTCTGCAATTTTTTTAGGTAATCCCGAAAAAGAAGAACGAAACAGATAATTATCAATTCACAGATTCGTTTGGCATGAATAAATATTTTCCAAGGCTACTCTCAAATCATTTTCTGTTATATTCTGTCTATATAGACCGCCATTGAATAAGTCCCAATTTGCGCGAAATTTAACAGCAACAACGACACGTGTTCGTCATGTAAATGTGAAAGTGGATCATACATTCACCGGTTAATATTGCCAATTGACCAAAACTCATTGTTCCGTCTGGTTTTCATGCCCATTTTGTCGCCACCGACGCAATAAACGAATCTTGTGCACAAAGTATAAACAGGTTGGGGTAAAGAGCCATCTGGGATATTATAGTTCAACTGAGATAGTAGTATGGCTCACAAAAAATAAATTGAAATTATTCAAATAGATACTTCTATTTATTTTATAATTTTTTATTTGTCTTTGAATCTTTATTAATATCATTATAGACTCCATAGCACCATTAACTGTTTGCCTACGGAATAAATATTCACTACTGGCCGGAATAAATTATGCAAAATTATTAATTTCCGCATATGGTTATAATAACGGCTCTGAGATTTTTCCATGGTAGGGTAAACTATATATTTTTACAATCCTTATGCTTTGGGAATTCATATTAATAAAAACTAATGATGGAAACCATTCAACTTGTTTGATCGACCATACTATGCTGCCACTCACGAAATATCTGAAAATGTGTACGTGCACTATAATGCAATGACCCCGTGTTAACCTGTATCACTCCTCCAGTGATTTTCACTGTGTTTGAGTCATATATCAGGGTATTAACCAGAAAATGAAGAAAAACAGTCGTAATCGTTTCATGTTAACTAGAAATAAAACAAAATCTGAATTTGAGTGTATTTCATATTCATTTCTTCGCCCAGGGATTGCTTGAATCCGTGGACTATTTTTTTGTTCTTTGCGTTGTCTGGTTCCGTGCGATCGGCTCAAACCCAGTTCTCAGCGCCCACTATGCAGGCCTTCAAGTGCCTCCTATATTTCCTATATTTTCCTATATTTTTGAGACATTCCTATATTTTCCTATATTTTACTCAAAACCTCCTATATTTCCTATATTTTGACTTTTTCTCAAGAAAACTTTCAGCAATGCTCTGTAATGAGTCAAACTGACACGCGGAAATACCTTTCAGAAAAAAAAATTCGTCTCGCTTCGCTCGGCAAATATGAAAACATTCCAATCTTCTATGCTGAATCAAACAACAGAACAGGTCACCTGAAAAACCACCACTATGACCGCATTAAGTGAAAGTAATTTGATTAAACACCAGAAAACTACCAAGTTTGGAACATACAATGTAGTACAGACCTGTCTTACACTCCTTTATTTCCTATATTTTCCTATATTTTATTCAGAAAATTCCTATATTTCTCCTATATTTTTGCAAATTTCCTCCTATATTTTCTCCTATATTTTCACTGTGAGCCACTTGAAGGCCTGACTATGAGCTACATGTAACTCATGCCAGCGCTGTTCTGTCACCGTAGACTGTTGTGAATGTAAATTGATGACCTGGTAATATGGTAAGCTGCCCATCTCGTGGTGTTTGCCGTCTCTGCAATTTCGAGTTTGCGGTAAGTCAGATTACTTATAATATATATGTCTGGTGTTTATAGTTTGTAATTTGTTTGTTGACAACGATAGCGTTGGAGAGACAATTTGTGCAAAAATCCCTGTTAACGTTGCTATACTTCGCCGAGCAGACGTTGCAAATCTTGTTCCTTGATCCTGGACAGGTTCAGGTTCTGGGATTATGAAGACCCCAGTTTCCAACACTCGTACGTTCTTTCCTGTGAAGTCGGCGTTCGTTACTATTTTAATGTGTACGCATACTGCATGGAATATATTTCCAGAGGAGATCTGTGTCGGAGCAACAACAATAGTATTTACATTTTTCTCGTCTTGTGAACTTGGCCGGATCCTGTCCAGTGCAAATTTATGTATTCTGGGGGACTCTGCTCACCGAATATAATTTAGTTTCAAAAAATTTAAACAACAAAAATTTTCGAAAGCGGAAACAGCAGAATTTGTCAGGTACCGCTTTCGAAAAGTTTTGTTGTTGGTGGTGTTCAAACTTTTTCAAACTAATTATATACGCAATGATCGTGCAGCAACAACAACAGGAATTTTCGCACAAATTGTCTCTCTCCAACGCTATCGTTGTCAACAAACAAATTTACTATAAACACCATGCAGGCATATATAAGTAATCTTGGGGACTTAACGCAAACTCATGCACTTAACGCAAACTCATGCAGCTCTTGCAAATATCTGTGCTACACAGAACTATTAATAAAACTAGTTAATAAAACTATCCAGTCTCCTCGCATATTTGCCGTTTTGTCACAATAGAATTGCATGAATTATGAAAATCTGCTCGCAAAAACTGGTAGAAGACATTGACGCTGATGATCCACTTTTAAGCATATTACTGTAGATAGTTTCTTTCTACCAAGAAGACCTGGCATATTTCTAAATGAGCCGCCTTTACAAATTCACTTCCTTGAAGACTAAACTCTGTGTTCCAGTTTTGATTTCCCAAACAGACTCGTCCACAACTTGGGAGAAAATCTCCACATTTATCCATACATCTGCTATTGGCTGAAACATGCCAGCTAAAACGTTTTGAAACTTTAAATCCATTATTGGCGATCCAGACATCAGTACTTTGAGTACTTTCATTTTTCAAGTCGGGAGAAAAAAAAAAAAAACACGCACAACTTCTGAAGTTACGTCGCCCACACTGGCTGGTGACGCCATGTTTGGAAAAACGCTTTCATTTATCACATTTCATGAGGCTATCTATATATTTTTACAATCCTTGATGCTTTGGTCATTCAAATAAATAAAAACTGATGATGGAAAACGTTCTTGAACTTGTATGTTGTCCAGTCAGGAGAAAACAAAAATACAACGAACGCCGACCACAGCCGCCATGTTTGTTCGTCAAATGACATGACGTTATTTGGAGATTGCCGACGTCATAAGTCTAAATCGAGGCTAAATGGAATGTCACCAGTATTCAAGTATTATTGAAGCGTTAATTGGTCAATTTTTGCTACCGAGGCTGAAACAACAGGTGTGTTTAGATGAGGCTGTCAAGAAGCCGCTGACAACGGCTATCCGGCACAAGTTTAAGAAACGGAAGCCGTTCACAGCGGCTTGCCGTAAGCAAAGAGTTAATAATAACATTTATGGTAATTATAGTGAGTTGCCATGAGTAGACATAATTGACATGATATGCAAGAAATCCAAAAGTTGGCCAAGTACTTGTTGGAGATACTGGCAATACTTTTGGACACTTTTACTAGGATAATTTTACTTTTATACAATTGTAGTGAGTTTTTATACGCCCGTCAATTTTGAAGGGACGTATTATGGTATGGCGTCTGGTCGTCTGTCCGTAAATTTTTTCTCGTGAACGCAACTCGCCCTAGAGTTTTCAATGGATTCTTTTGATATTTGGTGCGCATGATCGGTACCATGTGTAGATGTGCACGAAATTTTAACGGACCGACTCGAGGGTTTCTTGAGTTACTCCCATTGATTTTTGTCTGAAACCCTTGTATTTGGCACCTACTGTCATCGTGGATGCAACTTGTCCCAGAATTTTCAATCGATTCTTCTGAAATCTGGTACACATGATCAGTATCATGTGTAGATGCGCATGAACTTTTTTTGAACTAATTCAACGTTTTCTTGAGTTAACTCCCTTGATTTTAATCTGGAATCCTTTTATTTGGCACCTACGGTCCTCGTGAATGAAACGCATCCCAGGGGTTTCATTGCATTCTTTTGAAATTGGGTACACATGATCGGTAACAAGTGCATGTCACGGATAATTATATTCGTGGTGTAATGCGGACGGGTGTTGCACCAAACAAATGAAACAGTGGAGTCCGTAATGATGAGGATTCTTTATTAGCAATTCAGACGTCTTAGTCCAGGCGAGAAACCTGAAAGGACAATCGGTAGACGTCGTGAAGACGCTCACACAAGACCGCTCTAACATGTATCTGCACACCTAATTACTATCAAAACAGATATCGTGGAGATATACGTGTAGATAGTTGCAATTAATGATAAGGTCTTACTTTATAATGATATCTACCGTCAACTAGTATTTATATATATTGGTCCGTGAGGAACAAACATTTGGCAAACATACAATAAAAGTACCGTGGACAGAGTATAAACACCTACCTGAAAGGACAATCGGTAGACGTCGTGAAGACGCTCACACAAGACCGCTCTAACATGTATCTGCACACGTAGAGGTCTAAGACAGGGGGTTTATATGCTGTCCCAGCCACGCAGTTTCAACAAATTTAGGCTAATCGGAATTCAACCCATTGTTATGCGACACAGAATAATTTGTAGTGGTAACAGACACGCGGAATAAATCCTACCGCCGATTGCTATATGAAAACGACATACCGTCGCGTAAATTAAGCGACCAATACGACTCGCGTTTACGCATGTTACATGAATGAATTAATGAGTGAAATTAGAATGATCATGGATGTCAGGGTTAGGAGGACTAAATGGCATGTGGTATGACAGACTAACATCAAACAAAATTAGAATAAAGTACGGGGTGACACTATCCCCCTCTTGGGGAAATATCGTCCCCGATATATACTTACACACCTATGTGTTAGCAATTCTCAGTATCGGCGTCATCTTCATCTGAATTTGGACTTAAGTGACCCAGTCACCCGATGATAACCATTGTGGTTTTCTTCTAGTACGACCAGACCGTCGCACTGGAGCTTGTATAGGCTCCGGTTCCAGATCCGCTGTCGGTGAGTTACCAGGTGGGATATGTTCAGTCTGGACCTCCGATCTCGGAACAAACGCTGGCGCTGCTGGACGTAAGTTCGGATTTCGTCTGACTGGCATCCTCCCGAACGTAGTCTCCGGTTCAGATTCAGATTCTGTTCCCGTAGATTCGTCACATGGTTGCTCTCGCAGTAGCCTTGAGCGTCGGGGTTGTCTTGGTATAGATGGCGCTAGATTAGTCGGACCTGGAAGAGACTGAACAGTTAAAAGTAAATTTCGATGCAACGTACGTTTTACCTTGCAGTCGCCGTCCTTTACCACTATGAACACGGGAATATCTTGGTTTGGCTGCGAGAGTACTCTGTAGGGAACCCTCTCCCAACGATTCGCAAGCTTGTGTACCCCTCTGACTCCAACATTCTTGACCAAGACCTGATCACCTGGCTTCAGGTTAGACTCGCGAACCTTCAAATCGTAGCGCTTCTTGTATTTAGAGGCCGATTTTTCTGCTTCGGAAGTTGCAACACGGTAAGCGAAATCAAGTCTCTTGCGCAGTTGATCAGCGTACGTGGTTCTGTCATCTGTACCAGCCTCGTTCGGATTTATCCCCAGATAGGCGTCGATGGCTAACCGAGGGTGGCGTCCAAACATCAGGTAGAACGGGGACTGACCGGTACTCTCATGCTTTGCAGCGTTGTAAGCATGCACAAGCGCAGGGACGTAACTCTTCCAGTCACACTTCTGCTCGTCAGCAAGGGTGCCCAGCATGTTCAACAAGGTATGGTTGAATCTTTCACACATTCCATTGCCTTCTGGGTGGTAAGGAGTCGCCCGGCTCTTCTCTATACCTGTAACCTTACATAACTCTCTAATGACATTAGATTCAAAATTACGGCCCTGGTCACTATGAAGTTTCGCAGGAAAACCGTAATGTACAAAGAAATGGTCAAATAACATTCTGGCAGTTGTTTTAGCCGTCTGATTTGTTGTAGGGATAGCTTGGGCAAAACGAGTAAAGTGGTCAGTAATAACAAGGATACTTGAATAACCACCTCTAGAGGTTTCCAGGACAAGTAATCCATACAAACTAATTCCATAGGTTGCGTGGTTGTTATAGTTACCAGTGGGGCCATCTTACCAGAATCACGAGACTTTCTGCAGATGCACCGCGTGCAGAAGCGTACCTTCCGTTCGACATCTTGTGCCATGCCTGGCCAGAAGAAGCGAGAACGCACCAATTCCAACGTCCGCTCACGACCTTGGTGTCCGACGTCATCATGTAGACCTTGAAGGACCATATCTCTGTACTCTGTTGGTAACACGACTTGGAATTGTAACCCACTATCTCGTTGTGTCTTACGATAGAGGACACCGTCCTTGAACATCAGTCTATCCCAGTCGTTCAGCAACAATCGCACGGCTCGTGTCTCGTTCGATCGTTGTCTCGTAGTCGGTTTCTTTCCCAACTGTAATAGGTGTACCACTCTCCCAATCACCTCGTCACGCAGCTGTGCTTTCGACCATTCGACAGTCTCCGTCAACAAAGGGAGGCAAACCTGTGCAGCAGAGGTCGCAACTGGATAATCAGTCTCCGCTGGCATCGTGAAGCCTAATGCTTCAACATACGGTTGATGATCATTCTTGTGGGCTCCTTGAGCAGCACAGATGGCCTTGATGACGTCATTTGTACACGTGGACATTCCCTCGTCATCGTCCTGGGTAAAGCAAGGATGGCGGGATAAACCATCGGCGTCACAGTGCGATGGGCCGCTCTTATACTGTATGTCGAAGTCGTAGGTAGAGAGCTCGGCAAGCCACCGGTGGCCGGTTGCATCCAGCTTGGCTGTTGACAGAACATAAGTAAGTGGGTTGTTGTCAGTTTTTACATTAAATTTGTGACCATACAAATAATCATGAAATTTTTGACAAACAGCCCACTTCAAAGCAAGAAATTCCCTTTTGTAAGCGGAGTAGTTCTTTTCGGAGTGTTTCAAACCCCTCCCAGCATACGCTATAACTCTGTCGACGCCATCTTGGTGTTGGTAGAGAACGGCTCCCAAGCCGTCGGCGCTGGCGTCGACGTGGAGGATGAATGGCAGACTATAGTCTGCATAGGCGAGCACTGGCGGCGTCGTTAACACTTCGATGAGGGAATCAAACGCATGTTGGTGTCTCTCCTCCCAGCGCCATTGCGGACGCTTTGCGGACTTGTTTCCCTTTGATGGTTGACCGGTCAGCAAATCGTTCAAACACCGAGCGATTTTTGCGTAGCCCTTAACAAAACGCCTGTAGTACCCGGCAAACCCGAGAAACTTACGCAGTTCGTTGACGTTTTTCGGCGTGGGCCACTTCATCAAGGTTTCGATCTTATCAGCATCAGCCTCAATGCCATCCTTGGACACGATATGACCCAGGTATTGTACACGGTCTCTGAAAAACTCGCACTTCGCTGGATTCAGTTTCAGATTGTGTTTCTCCAAACATCGGAAAACGGATTCCAGTCGTTGAACGTGTTCTTCAAACGTCCGAGAAAATATAATGACGTCATCCAGGTATATGAGACATTCTTTAAGGTTAAGATCTTTTAAACACTTTTCCATAAGGCGCTGGAATGTGGCGGGGGCGTTCGTCAACCCGAATGGCATTCGGTTGCATTCGTAGAACCCGAGAGGTCCTACCGAAAAAACAGTCTTTTGTTTGTCGTCCTCCTTGACCTCCACTTGCCAGTATCCAGATCTAAGGTCAAGTTTAGAGAACCAAACTGACCCGGCCAGGCAATCCAACGTCTCGTCAATCCGAGGAAGGGCATAGGAGTCGCGCACCGTGCGGGAGTTCAGTTTTCTGTAGTCCAAACAGAATCTAAGGCTGTTGTCTGGCTTACGAACAAGCACGACGTTCGACGAGTATGGGCTGCTCGACTCCCGAATGGCACCACACGCCAACATCTTCTCCAAATGTACACGAACTTCCTCGTATAATGCTGGTGGTATTCTCCTATGTGGTTCCTTAAACGGCTGTTCATTAGTAAGGTTGATCTCGTGTTCCACTGTTCTGGTATGTCCCAGGTCAAGGAGATCGCGAGACATGATCCGAGTCCACTTCCGTAATACCTTATCAGCCTGGCACCGTTGCGTCGACTGCAGTGGACTGGGGTCAAGGTCAATACCAAGCTCCGCGAGAGTGGGATCTGAAACCCGCTTACCACAGGCTTCTGGTACTGAAGTAGTTACATCCTTGTGGACAACAGACGCAACCAGCAACTGACAAAGTTTAGCTTTAGGGGGAATAACTACTACTTTAGCAGAAATATTATACACCCTGACTGACAAACACGCGGTTGAGCCTTTCGACTTAAGGTCAACTACCTGTGGTCCGACTAATAAACCACCAGCCAGTCCTGTATTACCCTGTTCCACTACAGCAACTCTACTACCATCTTGTGGACTATGTATCAGACCTTTCAAGGTCATTACACCATTAGCTCGTACCTCGATAGGCCTTGTGTTAGTAGATTTTACCATACCTACGTAACCTCCATTTTGTATCAATGTGAACGCAGTTTGCCACGGACCACAATTTTCCAGATTACCTGCGGTTGTGGAAAACAATTTGAGTACATTTGTTCCTACAATCATTGGTACACCCTTAGTGTACTCTGTATCCGGCATTACCAATACCGGAACTACTTTACCAATTTCACTTCCAGGAAGAGCTAACTCAACCTCAACGTAGCCTTCAAAGGGGAGAGTACTCCCACTAGCCCCATTAACTTCTAAATGAAAGTCGTCAAGTGAATGTACAGGCAATCGTTTCAAATTCTGATCATAATAAGATCTGCACACAGTTGTCACCATTGACCCTGTATCAATGAGACAAGGACAACTCTTACCCTCTACCAACACTGTAGACTCGCACGAATCTCCAACTAAAGATTCCATAACAGCCGGGCACCTAGCTCCTTGACCCCCACTTCGCCCGTCAGTCGAGGTCATCTCAAGTTTAAAGGTTTAGGAGGTGGTGTATTTTGTCTGCCATTTTGATTATACGGCGCTCCTCGACCACGGCCCCTGTCGTCAGCAGTGCGCCGATTACTATCCAACCTAGTCTCAATGGCGGACAGTCTATCCAAAATCTGTTTCAAGGAATCCGCGTTCGGCTCAGGTTCAGATTTTCGGTTACTTGTAGGTCGCTCTTCAAGACTTTTCAACCTGCTGCAAATCTCCTTTAGTTGTATTTCGACCCCATCCGAGCTACCGGAAGTGACGTTGACAACCTGTTGTTGAGATTTCTTACCCTTACCAGACTTTACCTTATCACAGTCGGATAATTCTTTTTCAACACATCTAACTTCACGCAACAGCGCGTCATAATTGCGTATACTGTCAAATTTGTGACGTGTAGCAGATTTTAACCTATCACTAAGAAGCCCGGTCCAAAACTTCGTGCGCAGCATGTCGTCCGAAGATCTTTCACTTAAGGACCCCTTTTCAATAGCTCTCTGTAATAGCCCTTCCAATCTACAACCCCAAGTGGCTACGGACTCTCCCTGTTTCTGCTCCTCCATATAAAACGATTGTAACAGGGACTCGCCGGTGGCCACTGTACCGAATATACTCTCGAGTTTGTCAATAATGGCGTTTACATCAGCGGTTTCACCCAAATAATAACAAACCCTGCCAGCCTCACCGCGGAGCGATTTCCTGACAGCCTGCAGGATCACTTGTTCGGCGTAAATATCATCTCGTTGAAGACACCTAATTTCAAATTTCCAGAGTTCAAAGTTACATTCGGCTTTCGGAATTGGCTCAGACCCAGAAAATAATGAAATTTTTGGAAATTGATATGGGGTATGTACATTTTGATTATCATCCGACTTACCAGACTTAGCACCAGAGCCATATTTACTCGGGCTACCAAATCCACCGCATGGGGAGATTTTATATTTCCCCGTATTCTTCAAGTAATCAATCATTTTCTGTTCATCCCCAGAAGAAATCAACTTACCACCGCTTACCCATGCGTCATCCATCGATTTCGATGCACCTCCAGGCCACTCCTCGTCAGCCATGTTCATTTCAATACTACTGTACAGTTAACGTAAACATGTAATTCAGGCAATACATTCAATATGAGCAGTTTATTGTATGGGCAGAAATGACAAGGATGGGGCAATGTAAGTTCAGATTAGCAATGTGACTTATTATGAACGTGAATAAGAGATGAATCTATGAAATGTTACACGTGAAATGTCCGGGGTTTACGCAACCGCCGCGCCTGCGCAATTTATCAGCGACGGGAATTAACGAAACCGCGGAAGGCGCGATTTCATCGAAAGTACATGTAATACAAAAATATGTTGAATTCCAAAATTCTCACCAATATTATGCACCGTGGTTTAAGACCCACTCACGCACCCATACACAATCAAAGAGACAAATAATCCATTGACTTATATGTTCATTTCATCTCGGTGAACCTCCTATATTAGAACTAATCAATATGGTATTCAAATGTTCTAATGAATGAATGTTCGGACCAATAAATGTTCGGATCGGACAAAAAGAGGTTAATAGTACTAACCACACAATGCAATATTAATGTAATATTGAAGAATATACAGTCAGAAATATATTGCTAACAGTTCTGAACTCGTTTGGTCTTCCAAGGAATAATGCAGTACATTTCGACGATGAAGTCCTTCATTCCCCACGACGCGAATCTTTTACGCGACAATCACTTAACAGTTCATTTCAGTCCACGCGAATCTTTAACGCACACTTCTCAACAATTCACACAATAAATATGCACTTGGTCGACACTCACGTGAAACACAATTGAAAACAGACACTCGCGAGGTTGATCAGACCTTCGCGTGCAGTAATTGATGACGATTTTAAACAAATTGAGTAAATAACAGCGGTCTTCTCTTCGCACTTGACAATGAATAGCCACGTCATGAATGCAATGAAACTCCCACAATACATCCCATCGTTGATCGGTTGATTTCCTATCGCCCCTTCTACGATGGAGATCTGTATATCATGGACACTTCACCGTTCTGCTAGCACAAAGAACACCCGTCCCCCATCGGGCGCCAAATGTCACGGATAATTATATTCGTGGTGTAATGCGGACGGGTGTTGCACCAAACAAATGAAACAGTGGAGTCCGTAATGATGAGGATTCTTTATTAGCAATTCAGACGTCTTAGTCCAGGCGAGAAACCTGAAAGGACAATCGGTAGACGTCGTGAAGACGCTCACACAAGACCGCTCTAACATGTATCTGCACACCTAATTACTATCAAAACAGATATCGTGGAGATATACGTGTAGATAGTTGCAATTAATAATAAGGTCTTACTTTATAATGATATCTACCGTCAACTAGTATTTATATATATTGGTCCGTGAGGAACAAACATTTGGCAAACATACAATAAAGTACCGTGGACAGAGTATAAACCACCTACCTGAAAGGACAATCGGTAGACGTCGTGAAGACGCTCACACAAGACCGCTCGAACATGTATCTGCACACGTAGAGGTCTAAGACAGGGGGTTTATATGCTGTCCCAGCCACGCAGTTTCAACAAATTTAGGCTAATCGGAATTCAACCCATTGTTATGCGACACAGAATAATTTGTAGTGGTAACAGACACGCGGAATAAATCCTACCGCCGATTGCTATATGAAAACGACATACCGTTGCGTAAATTAAGCGACCAATACGACTCGCGTTTACGCATGTTACATGAATGAATTAATGAGTGAAATTAGAATGATCATGGATGTCAGGGTTAGGACATCATTATACCTATTTATAAGTTCGAAGTGTTTATATTATTGTCTCTGGCGATCTAGACCGCTATTCAGATAGGACAGACCGCTATTCAGACCGACATGTAAACGGTCATTCATAGTAGCGCCCCCTGGCGCCCGATAAAGAAACTGAAGACTCCATCTTTTAGCCGATGGCATGCTCTCTCGACATGCCTATTTTTAAGTTCCAACCATTTATATTTTCGGCTCTGACAAGCTAGACCGCTATTCAGATAGGCCAGACCGCTATTCAGATAGGTCAGACCGCTATTCAGACCGGCATGTAAACGGTCATTCGTAGTAGCGCCCCCTAGCGCGTCCGATGTAGGGACTGAAGACTCCAACTTGTAGCCAATGAAATACTCTCTCATTATACCTATTTATAAGTTCGAAGTGTTTATATTATTGTCTCTGGCGATCTAGACCGCTATTCAGATAGGACAGACCGCTATTCAGACCGACATGTAAACGGTCATTCATAGTAGCGCCCCCTGGCGCCCGATAAAGAAACTGAAGACTCCATCTTTTAGCCGATGGCATGCTCTCTCGACATGCCTATTTTTAAGTTCCAACCATTTATATTTTCGGCTGTGACAAGCTAGACCGCTATTCAGATAGGCCAGACCGCTATTCAGATAGGTCAGACCGCTATTCAGACCGGCATGTAAACGGTCATTCGTAGTAGCGCCCCCTAGCGTCCGATGTAGGGACTGATGACTCCAACTTGTAGCCATGAAATACTCTCTCATTATACCTATTTATAAGTTCGAAGTGTATATATTATTGTCTCTGGCGATCTAGACCGCTATTCAGATATGCCAGACCGCTATTCAGACCGGCATGTAAACGGTCATTCGTAGTAGCCCCCCCCCTCCCGCGTCCGATGTAGGGACTGAAGACTCCAGCTTGTAGCCCATGAAATACTCTATCATTATACCTATTTATAAGTTCGAAGTGTTTATATTATTGTCTCTGGCGATCTAGACCGCTATTCAGATAGGACAGACCGCTATTCAGACCGACATGTAAACGGTCATTCATAGTAGCGCTCCCTGGCGACCGATATGGGAACTGAAGACTCCATCTTCTAGCTCGTGATATACTCTCTGAACAGTCCTATTTACAAGTTCGAAGCATTTGCATTATCGGATCTGGCAAGGTAGACCGCTATTCAGATAGGCCAGACGGCTATTCGGATAGCCAGACTCATAACAGCGCCCCTAGCAGCGCCCCCTGGAGTCAGATTTGGGATATGATTATGAAAACCTATGAAGCAGGACTTTCTCTCTTATTATGCAGAGTTTGGAGTTCAAAATACTCATAATAAAGAAAATACAGATGTTTTTCTCCATGTCTGAAGAAATAATGACTGGTCCCCTCGAATAACGAACTGCGAACTGCGAACCGCGGTCTAACTTTACGAACGTTCCCGGTATGGATATCATTCACTAGGACACCGCTCTCGTGGATCGAGCGGAGTCCGTCGGCAAGGCACAGGCAGATGGTTCGCCACTGCGCCTTGCTGAACACGTCGGGACCGCCAGCGAGGATCTGAGCGAGGGTCTGGCTGCGACCAATGAATTCCTCTACGAGGCTGTAAGCCCCAGTAGCCTCGTTCCAGAGGAATCCATAGAACTGAGGAGTGACCTTGGTGACCTGTAGATGTTGCAGAATTCGAACCTCCATGTATAAGTTATGCATATGAAGATCAAGGTCGTCACCAAGATCATCCCTCGACTCCTTAATTGCCACATCAACAGGCCCTTGCTCAGACAGATATTGCCCAAGATAGGCAGTCCCGAAGGACCCGCTTCCCACCACGATCTTTTCTCCCTCTCCGTCGATTGCAAACTTCACGTCATCTGCAGACAAGCGCTCTAAATAGGCCGACAACCTGGTCTGGTCAAACTGGCTGTACCAAAATGTGGTACACTCTGCAGCTTCAGTCCCCTTGCTATCTGGAGGGATGATTTGACGGCTGGGTAGAGGGGTTGAGGCGTGGAGCGGTTTGTAAAACGGAAGCAGCTCCTCCTTGTATTCCTACTTGGCTTCAACTTTTGAGTCTTCGGTATTATTTTGTTTCGGTACCTGAAATTAAATACAAATTGGTGTAAATTGAGTAGCTCATAATAACCATGAAGACTACCAATATGTCAAGTTCGTAATATGAGTCGTAGAGCATGACAATCACATCAGTTTTTATTTATACAAAATATAGTTTCAAAGTGAGAGAACAGTTACTTGAAACAGATAGGTTTCATATCCAGTGATGCTGGGAAAACGAAATGGCGTCTTCAAATACCCACCAGTGCCAATCAATGACTGTAATAATGACGAGTATTCATTCATTAGTTGATATTGCGAGTCTTTTACAGAGTGATCCTATCTAAGTTACACCGACACGGTTAAGTCTGCTTGGATAAAGGCTACACAGCCAGTAGAACCAATAAGTGAATTGTGTAGCTGCCTATCTCGTGGTGCCAAGATGATATATTTGTGACACTCAATTTCGTATTACCTTGGCCTGATTAAGAGTGGTCTTGGCAGTATCCTGATGATTTATTGTGAATGGAGAACTCGTGCAGACATGCCGCGGGTGAGTTAGCTAACAGGAGTCAGAGCAGCAGACTGGTTCAGCCCACTCTGGCAACGGTCCCCTAGCAAACAATATAATTAAAGACAAACACACATTTGTCATATATGGTCTAGTTACTTTGATTCAGTGCCACTGCATTTTCGTTTATAGGCGATGAATATCCTTGAATAAAAAAGAATGGAATATCAAATTGTAAAATACTAAATAATACAAAATTCCATATCTAACGTTGGTTTCAGTGCGCCGATACTGGTAGGCCTACTCAGTATTCTAATTTTGCTTCACTGAAAACATCATTGTGGGTCTCGTGGTTAATAAAATGTCTTGAAATAGACACAGTTTTGTTTTACAACTTTAATTCTTTCATTTCGGTTTTAATACGACAAATAAGTCACGAACACGATATTACTTTGATATTACTTTGCAAACACTCACGGATTCAGGCGGAGTGATCGGATCAGGAAGTTGGTTTAATGTCACAGTCTTCAAATAACGGCCACTCATCTCCTGTAAAGTATGCAAAAGTCTCAAAGGGCTCATTGAACTATTAAAATATCAAACATTTCGGGAATATAGCTGTACTGTTATTTACTAGTGTACGTTGATACGTATTTACAGATGAAGAAATAAACTCCACACACAAGTTGCTGTGCTCATGCTCGGGTCAAGCCAACGACTTTATTCACTCTCCCTCTAGAGAGCGAACTCATGAGGGGAGGCTACTGAAGAGCCTATCATTACATCTTCCCCCTTATGAAAGAGAATTGACCATCCAACTATAAACTTCCATCACAGCTGCACATATGTTTTAGAAACTACAAATACAAACAACTAATGGTTAACAACGAATAATTCGGCCAAACATAAACAAGGAATTTCCATTTAGTTCAACTTAAGAATCCTAATGCACCCAGTTTAAAGCCTAGACATGGCTGTAACATTATCCGGTAGCTACACCATATATGCCTACAGACACAAACAAATAATTGACAACAGATCATATAGACTAGCAGTACACAGCTCCTTGAGCGATGCCTTATGCTGTACTCCATGCGTAATTAGAGAACATACTAAGGCCACCTATAATACAAGTACCCCACAATGCATACATGAACTCAACCTTTAATACTCCACGATTAATACTAAATACATGTAAACAGCAATTCTTAGATCTCTTCAATAAACCGGTCTGGTTTTTTGACAGTTCTACCAGACCTAGTTACCGGTACTGCTTGCCTTTCTGGAGCAATCCCACAAGCAGGTGACTTCAAAGCTACAGCTGTCTGCGGTTCAATAATTTCAGTATCCACCTCCAAATTCAAATCTGAACTAGGTTCACTGAACTGTTCACCAGTTTTTAGAATGTCTTTTCTGTTTCTACGGTATTCAGCTCCCAACTGAGTTTCAACAACATATGAATGCGGAGCCACTTTGTCCTTAACCACTCCTTTTGTAGACCACATATTATCCCCAACATTTCTCAGTCTTACTCTATCACCCTGTTTTAGGGGAGGTAACTCACGTACATTCTGATCAAAATACATCTTCTGTCTAGCTTTTTGTTTAACTTTGTGTTTCTGATGTTTAGCAGAATCCTTCGGACATAACTTTTCTTCAAGAATGGGCAGATTTGTTCGGAGTATTCTCCCATTATTGAGTAACTCCACAGGAGATTTACCGTTCTCCAAAGGTGTCGTGCGGTAAGCTAACAAGCCCAGGTAAAAATCACTACCATCACCCTCAGATTTCTTCAAAAGATTTTTCACAATATTAACTGACTTTTCTACTAGTCCGTTGGACTGCGGATAGTGTGGACTTGAAGTTACATGGCTAAAATCATATTTCTTAGAAAAATCACTAAACTCTGAGGCGCTGAACTGAGGGCCATTGTCACTAATGACTGTTTTTGGTACCCCTTGGCCTGCAAATACAAATTTCATGGCATTAACTACAGCTTGACTAGTGGTGGCACTTTTCAAAGGGCACACCTCCGGATAGTTTGAGTAGTAATCACACATGATCAAGTAGTTTTTGTCCTTTAAGACAAACAAATCAGCTGCAATTTTCTCCCATGGGTAACTAGCAACTGGGTGTGGGGTCAATGGTTCTGATGCCTGTTTAGGTCTATAGATCTGACATGTAGCACAGGACTTGACCAGGTCCGAGATATCATGATTCATCCCTGGCCAATAAATCACTTGACGAGCCCGTCTGCGACATTTCTCTATACCCAAATGCCCTGTGTGTATTTTCCCCAACATTTCTCTTCTGAGAGACCTTGGAATAACAATTTTGCTACTCTTGAGTAAAATACCATCAACACAACTCAATTCCATCCTAACATCCCAGAATTCTCTAATCTTTCCTGAACAACTGACTTTATGGTCAGGAAATCCCTCTAACACTACAGTTTTCAAAGCTTGTAATTGTTCATCTTTGTCAGTTTCTGCCTTAATTAACTTCATTTTTTGATCAGTCACAGAAATACTTGACATTACCATATCAACGTAAGCCTCTACATCTTCTTCACCAGAAATGTCATTTGGTCGCTGTTGTTTTAAGTAAGCCCCTGATAGCGCATCTGATGTATACATGAATTTACCTGGAGTGTAAGTAAGATTTAGGCTGTACTTCTGTAATCTGAGTAGAAGTCTTTGTATTCGTATTGGACATGCATTTAGTGATTTGTTAAATATTGATACAAGGGGCTTATGATCAGTTTCTGCTGATATCGACTGTCCATAAATATACTGGTGAAACCGTTCACACGCGAAGGTAAGTCCCAGCGTTTCTTTCTCTATTTGGGCATATCTCGTTTCTGCACTTGTCATCGCCCTGGATGCATAGGCCACTGGTGACCAACCATCGTCGTACTTTTGCAGTAGAACTGCACCTAAACCTGATTTGGAAGCATCAGCAGAGATTTTAATTTCACGCTCTGGGTCATAGAATTTCAAAATGGGTTCATTTGATAACAGAGTTTTGAGTTCACTGAACGAGTCCGCTTGGGCCTTGCCCCATTGAAACTCATTTTTGTTGTCCAGAAGTTCTCTAAGTGGAGTTGTCCTGGTTGACAAGTCCGGTAAGTATCTACCCTGATAATTCACCATACCTAGGAACCTTTGAACATCTTTCTTCGACGTTGGTGTCTGGAAGCCATTAATAGCTTGTACCTTGACCGGGTCGGGTTTCATACCCTGCGATGAAACCACATCACCTATGAAGGTGAGTTCTTGTACTCCAAATACACATTTGTCTTTATTCAGCCTTATATTAGCTGCTTTGGTTGCCTCTAAGACTCTCTTGAGTCTCTCATTGTGCTGAGCCAGTGTGGAGCCCCACACCACAATATCATCCAACATAGTGGCTACACCATCCATGTGTTCATATATCATATGCACCCCTTTGTGATATACTTCAGGAGCAGAAGATATCCCAAATGCTAGCCTTAAAAACCTGTACCTGCCAAACGGGGTATTAAAGCACGTAAGTTTTGATGATTCAGTGTCAAGTTTCATCTGCCAAAAGCCGGATGATGCATCAAGCTTGCTGAAATATTTAGCTCCCGCTAGCTGGGCCATTATTTCCTCACGTGTTGGGAGCTTGTAGTGCTCTCTCTTTATCGCAGAATTTAGATCTCGAGGATCTAAACACACCCTCAACTGTCCATTTTTCTTCTGCACTACCACAATGGAATTCACCCAAGATGTTGGGTTATTCTCCTTACAGATGACTCCTAATTTTTCCATTCTGTCCAGTTCTGCCTTTAATTTGTCCGTAAGTGCAAAGGGAATTTTCCTACATGGATGTATGACTGGTTTCACCGATGGATCGACCTCTATGCGATGTTCACCAGGCATGCAGCCTAAACCATGAAATACACTGTCAAACTCCTTAACAATAGCATTCGTTTCACTTGTTTGCCCAGTGAAAGTTTCACTGCTGTTCTGAGCATTCATTTCATGGGTTTTCTGAGTGAACATTGTACCAGGACTGCGTTTACGAGGTTTGTTTTCGACAGTGAAGACCCGCTTAACCAGCCCAAGTTTATCACAAGCTCTTAAACCAAGAATAGGAGTCACCAAATTTTTTGCCACAATGAATTGTAAATTCACAGTGTTTCCTCTGTGCTTCAAGTTCAAGATACATTTACCCTCAATCGGTATGTTGTCACCACTGTAGGATGTCAGCTTTATTCCAGTTTTGTGGATTTTTGGTTTTTTAGCTAACTTTCTGAAGTCTGCTTTTGAAAGTATGTTGACCTGACTTCCGGTGTCAAGTTTGTAGCAGATGCTTGTACCATTTGTAGGTAACCCGTGATGCCAGTCTAACTTTTGGTTTCCAGCATCCACAGTGTTCACAACAAACTCATCATCACTATCTCCAGTAGAGCTATCTTCATCCTCCACGGTGTGTACTTTTTTCAGCTTATTGCTAGCGAAGAAGCACATTTCTGCAAAGTGGTCAGGTCGGTGACACACATTGCACGTTTTGCCTATAGCAGGGCAAGTTTTATTGCCATGCCTACGACCACATCGTCCACATTTTGACTTGTGATATCGATAGCCTATTGCCTTTGATGAGGCACCGGCCTTCGATTTTTTGTACACTTGAGGTTTATTAGTTTCCTTTTCCTCTGAATTCATTTTTACTGCATGCACTTCATTGTGATCGTCTGATTTCATTTCTTTCATTCTTTGTTTTGTTGATTCCGCTGCACGGCACATACTAATTGCAGTTTCCAATGTCAAGTCCTGAACACGTAACAGGCGCTCCCTCAGTGTTTCACTGGGGATCCCTCCGATGATCCGGTCTCGTATTAACGAGTCACACAGTTCCCCAAATTCACAGCTTTTTGCTCGGGTACGGAGTTCATTCACACATGTGTCTATTGTGTCCTCCACTTTCTGCACAGACGTGAAAAACTTATATCTCTCAAACGTCGTGTTTTTCCGAGGAGAACAATATTCTTCGAATTTTTCAAGAATTTTACTGAGCTGGAAGTTTTCATCTTCGTCAAAATGAAAATTATTGTACAGTTCAAGGCCCTCATCGCCGACGACGTGCAAAAACAAGCATGCTTGCGTTTTGGCGCCTTTTTCGGCCGCACCGGAAGCCTCGAGATAAAGTTCAAACCTTTGCCGGAATTTCTTCCAGTTTTCTGCCACATTTCCTGTCAGTAATAGTCCCTTCGGTGCTTCCAGCTTTTCCATGTTTATAGGCGATGTTGTTCGACTTATTCTGACACCATGTACTGTTATTTACTAGTGTACGTTGATACGTATTTACAGATGAAGAAATAAACTCCACACACAAGTTGCTGTGCTCATGCTCGTGTCAAGCCAACGACTTTATTCACTCTCCCTCTAGAGAGCGAACTCATGAGGGGAGGCTACTGAAGAGCCTATCATTACAATAGCCACTGTGTTTTTCCATACAGACAATCTACTAATGCAACGCGTAATATAAAGCCAAGAATATCATGAAACATTAACTTGGCGAGAACTTACGATTTCAGGCACAGAGGATTGGTCAAGAATCTGATTGAATTTCATACCATCCAGGTTCTGGCGAGAGGTCTGCTGGAAGATAAATGTTATTTGTTTAATATCATTGACTTAAATGTATTCAAACACAAAATACAGCCACCGCATAACATATAGATAGTATAGGTGATCAGAGTTATAGATCATCGTACACGGTACATTCTGACTACATAACTGCATAAATGTCTACATTCTAATCCTAGCAAAGGATGCCACTTCAACGGTAATCCCAGAGTTAATCTGTCAGAACAAGGTATATCGTGTATAAGGAAGATTGGTTGCATCGAATTATTCCCTTATCTATACATCATTGGAGAATCATTGCTACAAGGGGAAAGAAAATAAAAGCGGTCGAAATTAATAAGAGAATCTTTGTTAGTCGCCAAATTGTGTGCTGTCACTGTGAGGAGGTTTTAAAGGGTATTTCTCACTTAGCGGAAGATCTGAATTACCGGTACCGTACGGTTACTGACAACATGCACATTCTATTACGGCAAACTACGATAACACTTTTCTTACCTTCTCAAATGCTTGACTGCTGTGCTCTTCGGCGACCATATATGTTCTAGGAACAAATGATGGCATGCATTTTTTCGTACAAAAAACGAGGGAGAATCCCAATGTTGTGGAGGTCGCAGTCTGGAATTCCCCTCAAAACTTGATTTTAAAATTGAAAATGCCATTTTTTAAGATTGTATTGATATAAATTCAGCCTAAAGGTTGATAGAAAATACGAATGGATGAATTTAGAAATAAAATTAGGAAATTTAGTGGTAAATTGGTGACATCATGCACATGGGAGCGAGGGTATCATTTAGGTGCCATTTTTGTCACTGTAGCAGACGACTTATTACACAGAAAACGAGCTGGCGAAGGGCATATAATTTCCACTTTTTTGAAAGCTACTAGAGTTACTTGACAGAGTCGTAGTGAATATAAACATCTCATTTGCGTAGTGGATACATGAGCCGTCAGCGGAATTTGATGTATTTTGGCGAAAATGAGCCCAAATGTCAGCGTTTTACTTGTTGCTGAATACAGGACGGTCAGTCAAATTTTTTTTTCAGCACTCAAATGTTTTGGCCTGAAAATATTCCTGAGATACATAGAATTTTTTTGATATATGAAATATGAATAGGCTCTTTGTTTAGGTCCTCCTCTGAGCGAGACCCCAAATGTAGGCCTTTTCACAGCAGCCTCCTAACTAAGATATTACACTATGCTCCTCCAAAAGACAGTGGCCTCTGGGTTGAGGGCACAGTGTTGATACTCCCCAAGATTCATAATTCTCTGCAGATTCTCAGGAGAAGTCACACGAATGTCGCTTCGTTTTCACTGTCAACAAAACCTACGCTGGTGGCAACGTGGCGTCAGGACAAAGGTCTGACGTCAGGTGTGTCTGTGACGTCACATTTCATTCAGAAGTATCAGGAGATTACCAACATGGCGGAATAACGTCACGCGTAACGTCTCGGGGTTGTTTGGCTCGCCGATAATAATCGACCGAGAAGGCGCGCTTGTGACGCTTTGGTCTATACGAAGTACATCGTGTTTCCAACATTCATTAGTTTTCCAGTCAGTTTATATCAATACTGTCGATCAGTGAGAATATGTTTGGTGAATTGAGTACCGGTTTCGAGTTCAACGGACGGATAATACTGAATGCAATCTGGTGGGCGCCTCTTGGATTTCTCCGCCTTCCCCTATGAGGGTGCACTTCACACTAGCCACGGTTCCGCACAAAGTGGCCCCTTCGTAGTTTCATAATAAGGTAGGTCGCCCGTTTTTGATAGCATGATAATTCTTCTTCCCTTTTTACTAACTGTTATCTGCAGTATCATTCTGTTGGACGAATGCCATTCATCCAAACGGGCATACGATAATTGCTGGCCGATCGCGCCCACTCGCCACTATAGAGTTAATTGTGCGAGAAAGTGAATATTTGGCAGACCAAAAGCCGCACCTCTTGGGGGCGTGAAAATGATGACTCCATTAGGTCGATACAATTTTACGAAAAACGAGTCGATCTACCCCCTGTTGTTGTTGGTTTTAAATTTGTTTTTCTTTTCACCGTTTAAAATGTCCGTTGAAAGGGAACACTTTGACATTTATAACAAGAAAATGATTTCGAACGTTTTCTCATGATTGGTCGGCCAAATAAGACACATTTTCATACAGTTTATGGAGTTTACCAGAAAAGTTGATGAACGGTTAAGTAGGATTGCACGTCTTTCCTTTTAAGTTTCCGTAGCTCACTTGTCTCCTGAAATAATGGCTTTCTTCCGAAAGATCTGCCCCAGGGCCATTATCTATAAGGCACAATAGTTAATGGGAATGAACTTGGTAGGGATTTAAAATATTTTATGGTTAGCATTGATGAATATAACAACACGAGATGATCTACTTTATATTCATGACTATTTTCAAATAGATGATAAAACGTCGAAGGATGAAGAGAAGTGACCTTGCTCACAGCTAATTTACTAAAACGCGGTGGCTGTAGATTGGACAAAACCTTTGAAAATCTTTACTGATAATTGAGCTATATTTTATCCACTACTTC
>JAVTVY010057029.1:0-29309 GCA_036873755.1 Hanleya hanleyi | reverse complement strand
TTAAGATCTATTTTAGCTGTAGCAGCTATTGCGAATGTCATGGTCATAATGACTAGTATGTCGAGCAAAAACAGACATATAAACTTGCTGATTTTGAGAATCCGCTGTCGAGCAAAAACAGACATATAAACTTGCTGATTTTGAGAATCCGCCTTGTGACAGAGAATATGCAGAAATGCAAAAAATCCACATTAGCGAAAGTCCGATATATAAATTTCGTTTTTATTGTTTCGGGCATTACGATAAGAACTTCAACATGCTAAAAACGACGACGTACCTGGAGGCTCGAATGTGGTATTTCGACAGCAATCTCTTGACAAGAGCTCCACATCCAAGATAGGAACCGCTTCCCGTTAGTTCGTACTACAACCACAGAATCAGTGACGCATCAATAAAACGGCACTCATCACAAGCAGTTGACAGCTGGCTTGCTCTATGTAAAAGCTTTCTTTCGTGTGTTCAGCTTGTCTTGTACATGATAATATACAAAATGGCATCGTTAGCACTTGATTATAAATTATATTACTCGTCCTCGAAGAACGTTTCTAGTAGTTCGTATAATATATAAACCTGAAGCTGCGCTGCGTGTATCAAAACCTCTCGGCCAACACAATAGTTTTTGGCGTATATGCCTACATAATACATAGGCCTATATTATAGGCAAAGTCTATAAAGCGGCATAACTCCTTAAATTTAAGCCGTCATCACCCAATTTCAATAGGCTCGTAGTTGGTCACTATACTTATAAGATGTGAAGATTCGGCGATACTAAGTGATTTGCTTCTCCATATATATCCTGTTTGGCCTACCCATCGGCCAAAATTAACTACAAACAATAATTTATGTTACAAAGGAAAACTTGATTCGTATAAAGGTGTATGTATGTGGGTAAAACTGACATTTACAAAAATATCACATGTGAACCAAAATTTTGTGTTTGATTGATAATGTTATTCTCCTGAACACTAAACCTCTGCGACAGCCTCGTTTTCATTCAATGAATATCTCCAAAATGGGGTCTAACCCTGGCAGAGACATTTACCCAGACTAAGCTGCTATCCAGATTAAGAGTCACCGACTCTAATCACTAAACCACCACCCGCCCCGTATAAAATTTTCAAATTTCAACACTCTATAAAATAATAATTTCAATATGCGTAATTTATTCCCAAATGAATTACAACACAATCTCATTTTTCTTTATTGTTATTAGACGTACCTGAACTGCTTCTCTTAATTCAACTTGCCGGTGGTTTCGTCCTAATCCCCGGCGCTTTTGTATCCGAGCCAGTGTCCTAAGGCTGAAAATATCACCAAAAAAAACCCTAATGTTTTTAAGTAGTTTAACACCGACGCTAAACTCTTATCACATGTTATCAGCCTAAATATTTATTCAATTAATGGTTCTTTAAAGTCTGTTTTTTTAGGTTAGAATTTCACTGGAAACGGAACAATCTGGATAGCAACAATTTCCGGGATTACATACGGTACTCAAGGTTACAACAAATAATAACGATGTGCGACTTTTACCAGTATTTATGCGAGGCTGTTTGAAATACTAGTACATGTACTTAATGCAGTCCGAGCAAAGAACGAAAGGCCTAGACCAAAAAAGATAACAAAAAAACAAAAACAAAACGAAAAAATACAAAAAACAGAAAAATACAAAAAAAAACAGCACAGCGTAAGCTCTCCACTGGGCATTTTGTCGACAAATTAATTGCCAATATTTACAGTCATACATTTATTTTCAACATAGATATAACTTTGAAACGGCACACGCACACATCGCTAAATTGGACGGGCACTTGTAGTTAAATATTATTTTCTCACCTCATTGTAATGTTGTGTTTCAACAGCAGCATTGCCAGTATTTCATTACGGTTATATCCTGCGTAAAGGTACTCTTCAATCAGCGTGCACCGTAAGTCAAGTCAAGGATAATTACGTGTACCAGTATTACAAGCTTCTTGCCAAGACATCTAAACCGCACCAGACAGATGACAAATAAACAGAATTATATTTTTTTCTGGAAGAGGAAAAGTCAGTTCAGTTGGGCATTGAAACACGATATAAAACCAGAAAAACAAAAAGGATATTGTCAACAGTAGTTCCATCTTCACCTAGTGATGTATACTGCAAAGACATCTGAAAAACATATAAAAAGTGCTATTACTGACGATTGTTTGAATGTTCTTCCAGAAGGGGGGGTGGGGGGTGCGTACATATTCCCGCTTGCGGTTTTACTTCCTGCATTGTATAAGAACGAGACGATTTTGTTGTGAATGAATTTGTAGAACCCAGCACAGACAGAACACCATTATACATCGAACTCCGCATACATAGAACACCATATGACATTCACAAACCTGTTGAATGCCTTTACACTTGCCTTTCCTATTATTGGATCCAAAATGTCATTTCCTTTCAGTGTACTCAAAATATCACAAAATGGAGGTCAAGCGGATAGCTCTGGCTCACTAATAACAAATGCTCCCTAAACCTGCACATGCGCAGTTGAAAGACCAAAAGGCGACGTCGCCTTTCGAAAGGCGACGTCGCGTTTCGAAAGGCGACGTGGCGTTCCGCGTTTTAAAAGGCGACGTGTTTTCCAAAAGGCGACGTCGTATTTTAAAAACGCGACGTCGCGTTTCAAAAGGCGATGTTGCGTTTCAAAAGGCGACGTCGCGTTTTGAAAAGGCGACGGAAACTTGGCACAAATAGAACACCATAGTTAGCAGAAAGATCTTGTTGTTTTTATGGGCTCTTCGATTCCAATTTGGACCTTGCCATGTGTTCCTAAATTCGGCATATTTCACATAGCAGAGGAAGTGGACTGCAAATTTGATTAAAAAGTTGAGATGAACAGTACCATAATTACTGGCTAATATAATAATTCAACTTCTTGGAGATGTTAAGTGACACATGTCTATTGTAGAGATCATGTAGACCATACACAATACATACAAAATTGTGCAGCCTGATTCCCACAAAAAAAACCCATAAATTTAATCCTGTGTAAGAGAAAATTACAAGCTTCCTTTTGGAGTAAAACATCTAGGTTTTTCCTTTACATCTTATATCAGTTATTGATCAAGTAAATGTGTTCGAAGGAAAATAGATTTTTAGCTCATCTGGGCCGAAGAGAGAGAGAGAGAGAATTAGGGTTTAACGTCGCATTCAGCAATATTTCAGCTATATAGCGACGATCAAACAAAATTCTAAGTAATCATTTCAAAAACTCGGTAAACTAATGCGTTAAAACAGGTACAAACATTAAAATTTGTACAACAAACCATTCTCTCTCAAATAACCTAAAATATAATCCTCTTTCACTCTGCTAAAAATATCCTCCAGCGTAGCCACTCGATAAAAAGTATCTCTTACAGTCTTAAAATCTATGCAGTCTATGAGAATATGTTTCACCGTGAGATCTTCCATCTGGGCCGAAGGCCCGATGGGGCTTATGTCATGGCCTGACTGTCCGTCGTCCATCGTGCGTCGTCCGTCGTCCGTAAACATATTCTTCTCTGAATCCGCTTGGCCAATTAAGCTGAAATTTGGCATACATGTTCCCCCCAATGAGTACACCAGAATTTGTTCATGCCGTGTCGATACGATTTTAAATATGGCTGCCACGGCGGCCATCTTGAATTTGCCAGTGAAATCTTGTCATTATTTTTCGGTAACTACTGCATCGATCTTTCTCAAATTTGGTACACGGGTTCCTCTTAGGGTCTAGTTGTGCAAGATACCTTTTGTGGTCCGATTCAAAAATCCAATATGCCCACCAGGCGGCCATCTTGGGTTTCCCCATGAAACATTGTTATTGCGATTTCTCAGGAACAAATGTGTGGATGTTCCTCAAATTTGGTACACAGGTTCCCCTTGGGGTCTAGTTGTGCAAGATACCTTTTCTACTCTGATTCGAACATCCAATATGGCCACCAGGCGTCCATCTTGGATTTCCCTATGAAACTTTATCGTGATTTATCAGGAAGTACTGCATGGATCTTTCTCAAATTTGATACACAGGTTCCCCTTGGGGTCTAGTTGTGCAAGACACTTTTGTGGTCTGATTCAGAAATCCAATATGGCCACCAGGTGGCCATCTTGGATTTCCAGATGAAACATTGTTATCGCGATTTCTCAGGAACTACTACATAGATCTTTCTCAAATTTGGTACACAGGTTCCCCTCGGGGTCTAGTTGTGCAAGATATCTTTTGTGATCTGATTCACAAATCCAATATGGCGGCCATCTTGGGTTTCCCCATGAAACATTGTTATTGCGATTTCTCAGGAACTACTGTGTAGATGTTCCTCAAATTTGGTACACAGGTTCCCCTTGGGGTCTAGTTGTGCAAGATACCTTTTCTACTCTGATTCGAACATCCAATATGGCCACCAGGCAGCCATCTTGGATTTCCCTATGAAACTTTATAGTGATTTATCAGGAAGTACTGCATGGATCTTTCTCAAATTTGATACACAGGTTTTGTGGTCTGATTCAGAAATCCAATATGGCCACCAGGTGGCCATCTTGGATTTCCAGATGAAACATTGTTATCGCGATTTCTCAGGAACTACTACATAGATCTTTCTCAAATTTGGTACACAGGTTCCCCTTGGGGTCTAGTTGTGCAAGATATCTTTTGTGATCTGATTCACAAATCCAATATGGCGGCCATCTTGGGTTTCCCCATGAAACATTGTTATCGTGATTTCTCAGGAACTACTGCATGGATCTTTCTCAAATTTGGTACAGAGGTTGCCCTTGGGGTCTAGCTGTGCAAGATACCTTTTCTGCTCTGATTCGAACATCCAATATGGCCACCAGACGGCCATCTTGGATTTCCCTATGAAACTTCGTTATCGTCATTTATCAGGAAGTGCTACATGGATCTTTCTCAAATTTGATACACAGGTTCCCCTTGGGGTCTAGTTGTGCAAGATAACTTTTGTGGTCTGATTCAGAAAGCCAATATGGCCACCAGGTGGCCATCTTGGATTTCCAGATGAACCATTGTTATCGCGATTTCTCAGGAACTACTGCATGGGTCTTTCTCAAATTTGGTACAGAGATTCCCCTTGGGGTCTAGTTGTGAAAGATACAATCTGATTGAAAAATCCAATATGGCCACCAGGCAGCCATCTTGGATTTCCAGATGAAACATCGTGATTTCTCAGGAACTACTGCATGGATCTTTCTCAAATTTGGTACAGAGGTTGCCCTTGGGGTCTAGCTGTGCCAGATACCATTTGTGTTCTGATTGAAAAATCCAATATGGCCACCAGGCGGCCATCTTGGATTTCCCCATGAAACATTGTTATTGCGATTTCTCAGGAACTACCGCATGGATCTTTCTCAAATTTGGTACACAGGTTCCCCTTGGTGTCTAGTTGTGCAAGATATCTTTTCTGCTCTGATTCAAAAATCCAATAGGGCCACCAGGCAGCCATCTTGGATTTCCCCATGAAACTTTGTTATCGCGATCATGGATTTCTCAGGAACTACTGCATTGATTTTTCTCAAATTTGATACACAGGTTCCCCTTGGGGTCAAGTTGAGCAAGATACCTTTTCTTGTCCGATTCGAAAATCCAATATGGCCGCATCTTGAATTTCCCACGAAACTTTTATCATGAAATCTCAGGAAATAACTGCATGGATCATTTAGTGTTCAGGGCGGACAACACAAGTTAGAAACTCATCTATTGCAGTTCTTTAGTAAAAATTTCTCACAGCTACGTTCTCCAGTTACAGACAGATGAGCTACAGTGCCGTGGCACTATCTTTGGAAATGCTTGCCCTGAAATGTTTGTGAATTTTGCATGTCTATACTGCTTTCATCTTGTATTATGTGTTGCTTTATCATGACAATTATTTCTTACAAGAGTACCGAGGCCGAGAAATCGCTAAAACTGATAACCGATCTAGAGGGTGCTGTGAGAAGAAATAAAGGACCCTCAAAGTCCATTAGTTGTGTCACAGTTGTGAAGGTTTGTATTTACATTCATATATTTGTATTTACATTCACATTTATAAATGTATTCTCTCAACTGGACAGACTTTTGTCATACAATTTCAACTAATTACTTCAATGGGTCAGTAGAGAGTCACACAGCTAGTTTTTACCCCTCGATCATTTTGACCTGTGGGTATTGTCATCCTCATGTATGTCCATATATCTGTGCGTCGGTCTGCCCGTCCTTTACCACGTTCTAGGCAAAAATGCTTGAATAGAGTGACCAAATTTGTAATGCCCCTACTTATGTATTAATTTCCGGTGTCCAGCATAATAAGAACTGTGAACACTCTGTCTTCTGGCCTTTGTAGGCACTGTCGTGATATGACTTGAAAAAAATGTTGAAAACAACGTTAAATACTACTCACTCACCCTGTATTAATTTCTGATTTTGTGATATATGCTTGAATGTAACCAACTATATCTTCAGAACTGTGTTTGATATAGCTCCTACATTTTGGAAACATATTTATATAGTTGTATTATAGAAGCCAATGAAGGATTAGTCGCCTTGGCCCATATTTCACAGAGTTATTTCCCTTTTCGGCTCAATAAGCTCTGATTTTGTGATATATATGTATATGCTTGAATGCAACCAGTTATAGCTAATTAACAGCATTTGGTACAGCTACCAAATTATTAGAAACTTTTTATACGCCCGCCAAAAGGCGGACGTATTATGTGATGGCGGTTTCCGTCCGTGTGTCCGTCCGTCCCTCGTGTCCGGTCTATATCTCGAACCGTTTTCTATCTACAGTTCCAATTTTTGGTGAGTGGATACCCTACGGGGAGACGAGGTGTCGCGTACCAAAATGAAGGTCAAGGTCACAGGTCACTAGCCTGAAAAAACAGGGAATCACTGAAGTATTCGTGTCCGGTCTATATCTGTGAATGTTTTCTATCCACAGTTGCACTTTTTTGTGAGTGGATACACCAGGTGAAGACGATGTGTCGCACACCGAAATTGAGGTCATTGTCAGAGGTCAAAGGTCACTGTTGCCTAAAAATCAGGAAGAATGGCTGCCCTAGGGAGGAATGATGTGTTGCATACCAAATGTAGGTCAAGGTCAGAGGTCAAAGGTCAGTGCGACCGAAAAATCAGGAAATCATCAAAAATTTCTATTTTCATGTGAATGGATTCAATAGGGGGAAACAAAGTGTCGCATACCAAAATTAGGTAAAGGTCGAAGGTCAAAGGTCACTGTGACCCCAAAATCAGGAAATTATTAAAAATAACTTTTTTTTTGTGTCAGTAGATACATGAGGGGGACACGATGTGTCATATACCAAAATGTAGGTCAAGGCCGAAGGTCAAGGCCACTGTGACCCCCAAAATCATGAAATTGTTAAAAATCATGATTTTTTGTGTTCATTGATACACATTCTCGCGAGCCAGTGTATCGATCGATCTGTTAGGATCGTTACACTGGCTTGGTTAGTTACCCATATGAGTTCTGGATATAAATAGATCAAGAGGTTTCCTCTAAATCAACCCAATCAGTGAACGCGCTAAGCCAGTTGATTAGGCCAATCCGCTGCTAGGTATGAGATATGACAGGATTGAATTTCATTGCGGACCCAACTGCTTTGATGTCAAGTTGAAATCAACATCGGAAGTCAAAGCAAAAACCGCAAGCTTGGGATACCGACATGCTTATTCAAAACAAGCGCAGTGGATGAAATGAACTCGTTCGAAAGACCAAAAATGTCCAGGTAAACCCTCTCCGAGGATTTAGATCAAGATTAAAGGTCAAGGTCACTGTGACCCAAAAATTCGAAATCATTAAAAATAACCTTTTTTGTGCCACTAGATACATTAGAGGGACATGTGTTACATACCAAAATGTGGGTCAAAGGTCAAGGTCACTGTGACCCCAAACTCAAGAAATCATTAAAAGTGACAGTCACATTTTCATATACCTGTCGAAGACGGGATCATGTAATGCGATGGTGCATTCTGTCCATTCATCCATTAACATTAGTTGTCCATGCGATATATCTAGTTTCAAGGTATGGATTGATACCAAACTTTGGGTATAGCTTACTCGCATTGCAAAGAGATCAATTTGTCAAAAGTCAAGTTTAGCTGCCTATGTGTGTTAGGTTGAAATATTCAGACTTGTCTCCCCTACATGTATATGGCATTTGTCCTGTGGAGTTGTCTCCCATGTTTGATACATGTAAGAAGCGGCTACATTTACTTAAATTGTTGTGAAATAAAAACCATACATTTACTAATTTAACGGGAATAGGGGTCCTTTATGAACTTTATACCTGTTTATTGACTCGAGAACAAGGGTTTACTTCATCAATTTCTTCACATCCTTCTACCTTCATGGAAAATTTTCTTGCCTGAAAGGAATCCATTTGAAAGAATACTATTTTCTTGTGTTTGACTACTGTCGATTTCAGTGTGGGATATGTGAGCTCTCGACTCTTGTTTCAAGGTCACCTAGTTACCAAGAGTTCAGCCCATTTTAATTTATCATTCAATATAAGATGTGATGTATGTTACATTCTCAGAAGCATAAAATCGTAGACCTTTCTCTGGATTGCTAGCTACCAATTCGGATCAAGGCCATTAACAATCTAGAAATTCAGACCAGTGTAATTCCAGGTATACGGGCGTATATTGAAGCCCCTTGGGCTCTTGTTTATCCAGTTGTCTTCAAGATGCCTACAAAACAATCGTCATGACCCATATTTTATGGAATTATGCTCCTTTTTCGAATTTAATAAATTCTGATTTTTGTGATAATATATGGCTGAATATACAAGTTAAGTTCAGTACAGCTACCAAATTTTGGAAACTTATTTGTCTAGTTGTATTCTAGAAGCGTACCAAAAATTAATCATCGCAGACCGTATGCTATGGAGTTATCCCCCTTCCCATGCATACTCTGTACCTTGGCTCTTACCACATAATCTCTGGAACTGTGTCAGTTACAGTGGACAAATTTTGGTAACTTGTTCCTCTAATTGTCCTCAAGAAACCTGTGACAATGATTCACCTCAACCTAGATTTCACGCAGTTATGCCACTTGTCAGTCATAATCTGTACCTGATTTCATGATATTTATTATTGTTTGTCACAAAACCTGTATGTGTGTTGATTTACTTTGGCATATATGCAGGTATATCAGTAAGTACCTTGATAAGCATCCCATCAGACTTGCATGGAAGGTTTTAGAGACTTCTCAATTTTGTGGCACTGTGTCAGTAGCTTGATGATCCCACATGGTAATCTCTTCTCTAATTCACATTACACCTGGATCTCAATCACTTGGGGAAAGCTGAAGGGTTTTCATGTGATCAACCTCATTTTCTCAGAACGGCAGACTTTTGTCTTGTAGGGCGGGGGGTATCTCAGTTATCCCTTAGGATAACAGTTAAATCTAGTTTTGACTAATAATATGACATTAGGTTAATAATTATGCAATAGGTTCCCACAGGTTACCAGTGTAGAATTCATGGTAACAGATTTGAGACGAGCGTAGACAGTGGCTGGGAGGATGGAATGACATCATTTTATAATCCAATCGTATCCTCCGTTTTATTTTGCCATCCATTCCAGGTTATTTCCTGTGTAGAAAGGTGAAAGGTCGCGCTTTCCAATGAGAGGTCAAACATGAAAATTGGCAGAGTAAAACTCGAGAAAAACGCTGTCAAATGCGGTCGAAAAAAGACGATTTCTCTGTTGGATTTTGACGTTTTTAAGTCGGGGAAAGCGCAATCTCTCGCAGTAAAACCTAATTTTGTATGCTATTTTATTTATTTTGCTATAAAACTAGAGCAAATAACACTGGAGTGTGTATTGTGGAGACAGGTTTCTTATGTTTTTCTGCAAATCCCGGACGCAAACGCAATTTCTAGCATTCCAAAGACAACATATACAAAATTCACATATACAAACGCTTTTAGCAGAAGGCCATCTCTCCATACGCAATTATCAAAGGCCTTCTGGAAGTTTTCAGTATAAAGTGATTGTCTGCTGTACATCTATTTTTCCTAAAGCCGGATTGGTTGTCGGACATTAAATTATTATCAGCAATATATTGATTAAGTCAGTTATTAAGTATACTAGAAAATAGTTTACCCAGGCAACTGGAGATTGTAATGCCCCTGTAGTCCTGAGGTTCTAATTTATCTCCCTTTTTATGTAGTGGTTTGATATAACCTTCAGACCACAGGTCTGGTAGTATCCCGCTGTCATATACGTTATTAAACAGCGTTGCGAGAGGAGATAGAATAATATCGAGGCCATATTTCAACATCTCATTCGAGACACGATCTAGACCACATGTTTTCCCCAATTTCAGGGTTTTCAGTGCTTGCAAAATTTCCTTTGTTTTTATATGGTTGTCTAAAATTGGATTCAGTGTTTGGTCGTTTTGTCTGAGTTTAAGTTCTTTTATTAAGTCGTGTGATGTACTGTCAGTAACTGTTAAATTTTCGGAGTTCAGTTCATGGAAATGGGTATAAAGTCTTTCACTAATTTCCGGAGGAAAGTCAAGCTCGTCTTTGTTTCGTTCAATAAGATTATTAATTATTTTCCAATATTCTTTGGGATTTTTGTCCTGTAAACTTTCTAATTTGTTGTACAAAGTATCTTTCATACTCTTTTCTTGGCATTTTTGTTGTTTTTTCAATTTCTTCTTTATGGTCATTAACTTTATTCGCAGATCAGAATAATGTGGGAATTTGGCGAGCTGTTTTGCTGTTTTGAATTGGTTTTGAAGATGGTTAAGGTCTTCTGTTTTATTGTTAGGAGTTGTTCTTTTGTGGGATTTAGATTTTACCGGCTGCGGTTATCAAAATGTCGGTAAAAGTTTTTGTTAATCTGTTAATGTTTTCTTTTTCAGTTCTTGGGCAGTTATCCGATGTCATAAAGTGTTGTATTCTATTTTGAATTTCTACAGAGAACAATTCCTGTCTGTATAAAGTGCTGTTCTCTTTTGTGATATTACATGTTCCTGGTTTAGGATGTAATTTGATATTGTTTGTGTAATCAAGATCAGCATTTTTGTTGCATTTGAATAAAGTTGATATTGGGCAATGAACTGACTGTTGAGTAGCTTCTTTTACATTAAGACTGATCACCCTATGTATTGTATGGTGTACGGACATTTCCCCCAGTGGACATTTCCCCCAGCGGACATTTCCCCCACCCTATATTTTTAGGTTATTTTGAACATAGTTTTTAAAACATTTGGCAATAACACAATTTTTTTATATACATTTTTTTATTTTCTATATATAAGGATATATGGATTTCCACATATTTTTTACGATTAATGAGTCACATAGTGATAAGATATTATACATATACACAGTAATGTATATATCAGTATTATACAGTCTAATAGCACATTTTAAAACAATATAAAAGATGTATACATGGTATATAGTTCGTAGGTCGGTGTCACGAAGCCATTTGATTAGAATAAAATTGAACTAAAGTGAAAACTGATGTAAAAAATAGAACAAAATTATATTGTTTGAAAATACATCTTTTATTTTACTACTAGGTGATATAATGTTTTCTTAAAATGTTAAAATATACACCATGTACACTGTAAATACAAGTGTTAATTTATTAACATCTCAGGATGACACTTAATTCACGCGTTAATGCGTTAATTCAATAACACTGGCGTTCAACCATTAACACCGGTGTTGATTCTGGAAGCCCTGGATGAAGCTTAATTCACATGTTAATGTGTTAATTCAATAACACTGGTGTTCATTCATTAATGCCGGTGTTAATTATTTAACGCCTGTTTGGCACTTAATTCACGTGTTAATGTGTTAATTCCATAACACTGGTGTTTAACCATTAACGCCGGTGTTCATTCTTTAACATGTTAATACATAAAAGGATACACACTTTAACACGTTAATTTTGCGGATGACACTTTATTCACACTTCAACATGTTAATATACAGATGTGTGTTGAAAAAGTAACATGTGTTAAAACATCCAACATGACAAATCAAACTGAAAGCTGGTTACCAGTGTAAAAACCGTTGAGCATTTTCAACAGAAAAAATCATATTCGAAGGATATACGGATATTGACCCCCTCACTATCTCTCCTGTCTTGTTCTGGGTAAATATGATAAAACCATTTTGCTTAAGCTGCAGGTAAAAACATACACAAGTGCATGTATTATATCACCAGGATCTATCTAGTTTGATATGGTCAGTTTTATGTAGTTATTTAGAGACAAATGTGAAAATAATGTCAATGTTCGCAATCCATTTGGAATCATGAGGGGAAAAAGAACAAGTTTGAAAATATGTGGCAAGCTTATTCACTCCCAAAAAAACTTTTGCTTCGAATCTGCTACAGTCAGATTGATCCAAGGGTCCAAACAGACATGATGCCAGATATGGTAATGCCATAAACACCAAAATGTTCTCAATAAGTTGTCTATCATGAATTTACAGAACTACATTCCAGCTATGGTACAACTATTATATGATTAACTGGACATCTGTGAATAGCAATATACGGCCATCATGTAGAGCAAGAGTTTCAGGAAGGTTGGGGTGGTTTTAGAGTGAAGTGTTGAAATATGTGTCTCACCTTACTGTTTATTTATATAAAGCATGGGTGATGTATAGAGACCCCATATTTCAACATTTCACCCTACCCCCCCCCCCCCCTCCCCCCAACCACCTTCGGGGTCCGAGACAATTCTGCGTTTTGTCAATTCAATCTTCCCCTCGTGGCAACAGATTCGGTACAAATACGTATGCCTCAAAATCAGAAATTGTGCAGCCCTCACCCTGTCCGCTTAACCTGACATATGTAGAACAAAAGAGCTACTTTTTTACCGACCCCCCAGATCACGTAATACACTGCCAGCAAAACTATTATCGCATCGAACAGTGACACCTGGCAAATATATTCTTACCAGATGCAGAACTCTTTTTTTTTTTGCCTATGGTTTATCTTTTCGCCGGATAGAGCATCCAAAAACTGGATCCATTTGATTTGTTGCTTTTAGGTCCAGTGAATGGATCGGACAATACCCAGTGTTGGACCAGTCCTAGAAACTAAGAGTATATTGACGGGTAGTCAAGATCACACACATAATACACCACCAGCAAAATAATTATTGCATCAAACAGCGACATTGTTTGTCCAAATATCTGAACCCCATCCCCAATGACATAAGTGCAGATCACTGCACAAGCACTGTCCAAGAATACCACTAGCTTGGGTGCATCCAACTCGCAGGATTTCAGGGATTTGTGACCCTCCACAGTGTCTGCACATGTAGAGCAAGAGTTTTGGGAAGGTTGGGTGGTTTTAGGGTGAAGTGTCGAAATATGTCTCTCTCTACATCACAGTCATGTCACGATGTTGATTCTTATTCCTTTTCACACACGGGTAGGGTCCTATTCATTTTAACACCCGATACCCCACAGGCCCCCCGGGGTACTATTTCTTTTCACACTCGGTATTCCCACTGGTGCCCCAGTTAGTTGCCTCTTGCGACAAGCTCTCTGAGGAGCTGAGACCAGTTCTTACCATTAGAGTGAGTGAGTGAATAGAATTTAACGTCGCTTTCAACAATATTTCAGCTATATCACGACGAACCAACTAAGCACCACCCAGTCCAGTTGTGTTCCTGCGACTTCAAAGAAGAAATCTTTGAAGCAGCATGGAACCAGACACCCTCAATCCACCCTATAAAACACTGAGGACAGCACACAAGACACAGACAGGACGCTTACATGATGCGATAAATACAAGTGATATTACAGTGCTAGACATCACATTATCAAGTTCCAGTTGCTTCTCAGCAAAACGCATTGAAGCAACAGGAACCTGAACCCACCCAACCACCTGCTCTTCTTACCATGACCTGAAGTGTGCACGATGACATCCCAGGTCAATCTCTGGGGGCCTCCCGGGGTCTGTTGAATGGTACTTCCATGTATGGCAGACGGGAGCTTGACACGACTGGCCAATCATAATCAAAGTCCGTTCATCAGCTCCATGAGACGGGTTCAACAGACAGTTGAACTGGAGGTGTAAAAGTATGCAAATGTAGTAATTTGATGACGGGAAGGAGTGAGTGAGCGAATAGAATTTAATGTCGCTTTCAACAATATTCCCTGCTACTTCGAAGAAGAAATCTTTAAAGCAGCATGGAACCAGACACCCTCCAGCCACCAAATAAAACACTGAGGACAGCACATATGACACAGACATGGTGCAATAAAGACAAGTGAAATTACAGTTAAGACATCACATTATCAAGTTCCTGCTGCTTCTCAGCAAAATGCATTGAAACAACAGGAACCTGTGCCCACCCAACCACCCACCTGAAGACAGGAATATATAGAGCAACACTTCTAGAACATGCTGGTGGGGTTTTTTTTTGGAGGTAAATGGTTCATTTCTCATTTCACCCAAAGTATGTTTCTCACCTTGATGTATATTTATATAAAGCATGGGTGATGTATAGAGACCCCATATTTCGACACATCACCCTAAAACCTCCCCCACCTTCGGGGCCTGTGATGTTCCGCCATTTAATCTTCCCCTCATGGCAACAAATTCGGTACAAATACGTACGCCTCAAAATCAGAAATTGTGCACCCCTCCTCCTGTCCACTTAACCGGACATACATAGATCGAAATAGCTACTTTTTTACCAACACCCCCCCACCCAACATACATACTTTATGGATCATTCAGTGGATGCATCCTTAACCCCTGATGCCCACACAGTTGGGGTCTCCAGATTGTCGGATATGTGAGATCTCGTAATACACTGCCAGCAAAACTATTACTGCATCAACAGTGACACCTGGCAAATATATTCTTACCACATGCAGAAGACTTTTTTTTTGGCCTATGGTTTATCTTTTCGCCTGGATAGAGAATCCGAAAACTGGATCCAGTTGTTGCTCTTAGGTCCAGTGAAAGGATCGGACAGTACCCAGTGTTGGAGCAGTCCTAGAAACTGAGAGTATATTGACGGGTAGTCAAGATCACACACATAATACACCGCCAGCAAAATAATTATTGCATCAAACAGCGACAATGTTTGTCCAAATATCTGAACCCCATCCCCAATGACGTAAGTGCAGATCACCGCACCAGCACTGTCCAAGAATACCACTAGCTTGGGTGCATCCAACTCGCAGGATTTCAGGGATTTGTGACCCTCTACAGTGTTTGCACTCTGGACATTCTGTGAAATAGAAAAAATACGTGCAATCAAACATTAACCATTAAAACTTTCGTACCCACCACTGCCAGGTCATTGTCACTATGACATGAACAATGGAAATGACGCTATGACAATGACGTCATAGTAGTGTATTACAACTTAATACAGATGATCAAATATGATCGAGGAGGCATCCCTATTGCTTTGATATGCTCTAGTAAGAAAATTCAGCCCAGTGATCAGCTCAAACTAGATTAGAAATCAGCCTGGTGCCATTTTCAGAATGCAAGGTCTGCAAACAACCTAACCTAGAAAAACAGAAGATATCTGCCAAACAAAAACACAGAAACACTGAACAGATAGATGGACAGACATACAATTTGGTCAGACACATAATATGTTCCCTTATTCAGCTTGCATGGTAGACTTTCAAAACTATTAGTTGACATAGTCTAAGTTTTGTCTTGGATTATGTTCATTCATTCAGGTGTAGAAACAGGGGGCCTAACAATCTAGATTTAAAGTGTAGCCTTGAATATGTCAATACAGTATAAAAACAATAATATACTGGTCATTCCAAGTCTGGGTAATTTTGACAAAAATTAATATTTCATGTCGCAAATAGGAGATGCAAATCTTCAATCTTCAAATGTCTACAAAGTTTCAGAACCTTCTGATAAAAATAGTAGGAGTAGTGGATTACACTAGAAACTTATCTGTACATGGGAGTAGATCCTGAAAATGACGAAGTCCTATAAAGTTCAAAACGTCATAAATATGTCAAAAATTATAATTTCGCCTTGTACATAGGACATGCACATTTTCAAATCATAGGTAACACATATGTAAAGTTTAATTGAAATAAAAGCAAAATCTTAGGAGGAGTAGTTCGGACAAAATAGTCTCTACATGGAAATAGATCCTGAAAATGGCAAAGTCCAATAAAGTTCAAAACGTCATAAATATGTCAAAAATTAAAATTTCGACTTGAAAATAGGGCATGCACATCTTCAAACCATAGGTAACACATATATGTAAAGTTTCATTAAAATAGAAGCAAAATCCTAGGAGGAGTAGTCTGGACAAAATTGTGTCTACAGACAGACGGACAAGCCGATTCCAGTATACGTCCTACTAACTTCGTTGCGGGGGGTATAATTATGGGGACCTGAAAATAGGTTACCACTATTTTTCATATTGCAACCTCCAGGCAACCTGAAAACAGGTTAGGCCTACCACCTTAAATTGAGGCTCGAATATGTCGTATGTTGCGCCTGCCTTGGAGGGACCACATGCCACAGTTGTCACTAATTTCTACAACTCGGGTGTGCAGGCTAGATTGGATGCTCCCTACACGCTTGACAATCTCATATAATTTAATACGAGTTCACGAACAGACCAAAACAACTGCTCTTTTATTTGCTTCTTCCCAAAATTGCAAATGGCGGCTAAATATGCCGTTTATACAGTTCCCGTATGACAACGCTCCATTTACTGCAGCCCCATCTTTAAACCAAGGGAGACAATTTGTACATCAATTGCGCAGGTCGTCGGTAGTTGCAGGCGTAACAGATCCAGTGGTTTGTCCAGTGCTTAAAACAAAACAAATTGTAAAAAGTTAATATATTCGCCCTCGCACAAAAGATAGGTAACATTTACATAATTTATTTTCTTAATTACAAGAGCCACGGTATTTGTGAAGCTTGATGCATGCAATCAATGGAACAATATCCTACAATATCTAACAGCTATATCTAATTTATTTAGACGATCACATAAACGCATTCATATACAAACGAATAAATAAACAAAATTGGACAAGCTCATGTCGGCATACAGAATCAATCAATCAATTTTTAATTTGGATGGCGCTTTCAATTTGGTAAAATTATGCGCGCCAGGTCGTTGCATTGAGTTTGATGTTCAGCATAAATATTGATTTAAAATATTCAACTATACGGATTTTTAATGGATTAAAAAAACATGTAGAAAAAACAAACTCCAATGCGTTATTTGATGTCATGGTGAGGTTAGAGACGTAAAATGAAGGGAGGATATATATGGACCAACATACTTAATTTAATAGTAATAAAATCCTAACGACCCTATCTATAAAAAATATAAAACTGAATTAAAAAGGCCAATATGGCACATGCATATTTTGTTTAAACAAAAATTGAACTCATCATATTGATTTAGATTTGACGATGTGGTGAATAAAAACAAGATTTGATGTAATATCTATGCTCATCCTGGTGAACACCGTGAATGAGGACCTCCTCTGGTATCCTCAGACACCAATGTCCAACCAGAACAAGCAAAGACATTATTTAAAACAAAACAGAGCAGAAATATTGGTATAATTTCTTAACCACAGGTAAGAAAATATATATTAAACTATTATAGAATTTTATTATTCATGAACTTGTAATATGCATGTACTATCAATTAACCAATATAACTATTATAAATAATTCCACAAGGTGGAAGGGGAGGAAACAATTGTACACTCCCCTAGACTAGATGTGAAATGTATAACAGAATAATAAAATCAATATAAATTAAAATCTGCGTGTGTGCAGCATAAACCTATAAATAGCCATAAAAATTTTATCACGGTTTATTCTAGGCTTTAAGATGGACTCCATGGTATGATTGAAAACACCAGTACATATAAGGTCATTAAAAAAGTGGAGCCTCTGATTATTAAATCGTGTACACGATAATAAATAGTGACTGATGCTTTCTTCTACATCGCACGCATCACACACTCCAGTGGGATGTAAATTACATCTATAAAGATATGAATTTAAGGGAATGTGCCCGACAAGAAGTCTAAAGACAAGTACTTCAGCGTGGCGATTTGGTAGTTTCAAAGAGGCGTCTGTAATTGAAGGCTGAAATTGGTAGTAAACAACAGCATACAGAAAAACGCCCAAATACCAGAAATAGTATACGTCTATACCATGGACTCGTTTCGGCAAGAAGTGAGTATAATATACCATATTAAATATCTCTTAAGCTACCAATTTGCAACTGCTTTTACATATGGATAACATATATGGATAACATCTACAGAAAATATTACTACATTTTGTTTCTTTAGTCGAGGTTGAGTGGTCAATTGGGGTGATGAGTTTTGAACCATTTTAAATGTGCCTGGTGATGCAACAGTCATATTTTGTTGTCCGAAGTATAGCAGAGATGATCTGATTTTAGGGCCTTGCTACAACAATATCTATCCTTTGACATGTTTCAAGACAAAAGAATGGGACGGATTATGGCGTTTTTGTGTCTTTTTAAACCAATGTGTTCATGGGGTATGTTATTGCATGTTAATATTTTCTTGAATATTTATAGTTCGGTGTCCATGGCAGCAAGTGACTCGTGAGATAAGTAAATGCAATATTGTTCTAGCCCATTTTCTCAAAATGGGCACCCAGACTATATCGATAATCGAATAACAGAAAAATATACTTCCATTAGAGGCATATAGTTTCCTTTGGTTGAATGGAATGAATTAAAAGGAAACTTCTTTCTCCATGGGGTGTAAGACGTGAGTATAGCTCCGACTGTGAACTGTGTTCAGTCGAGCGCGTTATGTGTTTTATAAGAGAGAGAGAGTCTCTGTTTAACCATTCTCGTCTACGGTACACGTCGATGCTACAACGAACGCTTAATTTAACTCAGCTTTTTTCATAACCGCTTGGCACAAATATTATTCGAAGTTGACTGCAATAGCTGTGAAGTGCCATACTGCCAAGCCTGATATGGAAGAACAAACTAACATCAGCTCTAAACTGGATGAAATTTTAAGAGAAGTCGCTTCGTCAAAGAAGAGATCAGAGTTATCCGTGGAGGAAAATATCAGACAGTTAAGTGCTGAGTTCGCACAGACGACTAAAGACGTGCAGAAAATCAAGGCAGAAATTTTTCTGGAAACATACAGGAAATAAATTGCAAATACTGGATGGGCTGGGTCAAATAAAGTGGACCCTCCAATACGGAAAGACGGAATATTCGAAAATTAGTTCCTATGGCTATGAGTTCCCATGTAAAAGAGACGGCAACAATTACAGCATAACTTTACGGTGAAATTATAGGGGGTTTGAGCCATATCCACATGATCAGTAGGATCTACAGTACGGTGAAGTTGATTATGCAACTGACTAATCGACAGAGAGAAACAGAGGCTACGTTATCGTAACAGATGATTAATTCCCGATTCATCTCAGATTGGTGAGAATCTCGGAATATTATGTGGTCACTGAGCTTGCCAAAGGCCCGATGAATACCGGAAGATGGCCAGAGCGGATGACAGAGCTGTTATACAAGCTTGAGCAAGCAGCTCGTTTCACGATGCAACCTGGTATGGTGAGATAGACCCCCTTTTTCAATATGCCAGCTACGGATATGATATTTTTTCTCTATAATAATATCTGTTTTACTCTCGTTACAGATTTAACGAAGCATTTACGCGAGAAGTGAATGCATTGCTACAATATCTAATGAAGGTAGCCGATGTTTCCCAGACCTTGTTTTGGAAGGCGAGATAGGCGTATGATGAAGGGAGGTTTGACAGATGAGCGGATGAGAATTTTATTCTTGTTACATGATCGCTGCATTGTGTAATATATTTGATCGTCAGGAGTCAAAAATTTCAGTTCCACTTCAGGTGTTGTGGATATGGTCAATGCATTTTACATTTTCAGAAATTGCTAAGATTGTGTATCCGATAGGATGTTTAAGGCCAATCCCAACAGATTTCGCCTCATGCTACTGTAAGTATTAGATGCAGTAAATACACTTAGCTTCGTACGTTCTAGGGTGAATAAACATACATTGTATTTGAAATGTATCATTTGATTAGAAATTTTGACAGTAGCCCTACTTGTCCATTGTCTCCATTGATTACTATTGTCCCTGTCGAGATGTCATCATTTACAGCTAAATCTTGGAAGGGAAAGCACGGTCGATACTATTGTAGGAACTATTGTCCTTTGTCTTTGTGTCGTTGAAAAGGCACAGGTCTGGACAAATTGTTGTCCACGGACTTGGCTATTGTATGCATTGCCTTGTGATTCTTACATAAAGTGTGAACCGAAAGCACACTAATTGTTGGCCAATGAATACTGGAGATTTTTATATGAAACTAATTCCTATGGAGTAATGCTGTTCTAAGAGAACTGTACAGTCATAACTAAAATGGAATTGAGCTGTATCAGCGCTACTGTGAAATTCAGGAATACATTTATACTTCGTGCTATGCTATTGAAGAATGGCCAAGATATTGACAGCCACAGGAGGTGGTGATGATTGGTCGGTAATCTGATGTTGAAATGTAAGGAGCTCGACACAGAGAAAATTGAGGGCAGTTCATATAATTGTTTTCTTAGCTTTATAAATATTTTAAGAGCTGAAAGAGTTAAAATGGTTTACACTTGACCAGAATATGGAAAGCTTAATATGTAAAGGAAGTATGAAAGTTGTCTAAAAATGCCTTTCTATGTCTATTTTGAATTATGCTTACAGCAGAACGTTCATTTGGAAGTTCAATGATACCACGCTTAGAAAATGAAGAAGCTGATGAAGAATCTGAGTGGTGGCTGGGGCATCCATGATGTTTGAGCATGTCAACCGTATGCTGGGTCCATAAAGTGTAGGCCCATTTACCACTTATAACAATATGTTGATGTATGTATTTGAAGCATGGGCTGTCTCTGTCCCGTCACAATGGTATAGCGCATTGGAGGACGCTGGCATGGGTTGCATTGTCACAGTGGTTGTCACAGATGATTTATATATAAACAAATTGTATTATGCATGTAGAATGTATGCACGGAAGGGTGGAGTTCGTCACCTTGGCTGGAGATGCTTGACGCACTGCTACCGACACAGGTTTTCAGAGCTTTTGCACGCTATATTATTTCTGTTTTTGCCTGGGCGGCGTCCGGTATCGATGAAAGTTACTCCATAGGGTTTTCCATTTTCGGATTCCAATCGTATTTCCCAACATCCATTGTGTCTCGGTATGCGAGATCGGACTTCAAGGCTCTGGCTACTCTAGTTATGAATAAATAGTTGGGAAAGATGAGAGTGTTTGTGGAAATGATAAATGATTTGTTCATTTGAGTGCAACGAATTAGAACATAATTGAGGCTTCTAAGATCTTGTTGACTACACCTATCAAGAAGAATAAGCTTAGAAAACGGCGCATTGTTAAAGCAATGCGGTAACCGAACATAAGTGGATCAGAGACTTTTTTGATATGTGTTTATTTGCTAATGCTGATTCAATTTGGATTCAGTTAATTTACTGTATATTAAGCGCTCAGACCTTGTGCTTTTTTGATGGTTATATGCTGTGCGTGCCTGATAATAGGGCGAACGGGATCGGACCTGTGTCCCGTTTATAATACTGAGAGATATGAAATTATGACTGAAATGTCAGAATATTTTTTTGGAGTTTTGTTAAAATCTTCGATCATTAAGCCATTGTCATATCCGGGCAAAGAGATATTTTCACTGGATGATTTTCGCCATTTGTAAAGTATGGCTTTCAAAGTATGAGGGCCGATGCATGGCACAGTTTATACACGATATTGAATATGTGCTGTTTATCTTACTGCTAGCAGCCAATTATCAGTCTTATGCCACTATCGAAAATGCTTTCTTTAGCATCAGATATTTTCATGTAATAACAGCGGTGGCGAATCCCACCGAAAATACAATGGTTAAAATGTCTTAGAAGCAGCAAAACGTAAATATCGTAGATCTGTTGTGTGAAAAAAAGAGCCTGTGAATGTGTAATTCTCACGAAAATGTTTGAAGCACGAATGGAAAGGTAATAAGTTAGAGTATTTACAATGTGCTTGCTTGCCTATGCTGGATTTTGTAGATCAGCAGAACTGTTGTACATTCGAAGATGTCATATTCTATTCTATTCAGCTTATATGTCGATTTTTTATTGAAAAATCAAGAGACTGATGTGTATAGAGATGGAGTTTGGCTAGTTATTGCCAAGACTGGTAACAAATTATGTCCTGTAAATAGGCTGTTTGAAATAATGGCGTGTATAGCCGAAGATTTGGATGTATTCATTTTAGAAACGTGAGTAATGTGCTACGTGTTATAAACTTCAGGAAACATACGCCAATGTCGGTTACAAGAAGTATTTTTTTGAAGCATTAATTGAAACCGCATGTACCCAATGTTAAGATATGTGGGTTGCACAGCCTGCGTGCTGTTGGTCCCTCTGCGTCAGCAATTAATGATGTACAAGATAGAATGTTCAAACATCACGGACTTTGGAAGAGTGAGATGTATTCATTTTAGAAACGTGAGTAAATGTGCTTCGTGAAACTTCAGGAAACAGATAAGCTAATGTCTTACAGTCAGTTACGAGAGGTATTTTGAAGCACTGAAACCGCATATACCCAATATTAAGATATATGGGTTGCACAGCCTGCGTGCTGTTGGTCCCTCTGTGGCAGCAATTAATGATGTACAAGATAGAATGTTCAAACATCACGGACTTTGGAAGAGTGAGTGTGCCAAAGACGGGTACGTGAAAGATAGCCTCAAGAAGAGGTTGGAAGAGTCAATGTCTCTCGTCATGTACCGTACGACACCACCACAAAAAGTGTTTGTTGAATTTTGTGTTAGGGTGAGAGGTCTTACATGAGGAGTCGGAGAATCATACTTTGATGAACTGATTAACTAGGTGACAAAGTACCACATTGTTGGCTATCAAACTAGACTTCATGTGTCTGCATGTGAAAAGCTGCATACCGGGTAGCTAAGATTCATAGCGTCTTCCTTCCCTCAACGCTATGCCGACGACAAATACATTTCCCTGGTGGTAACTCGAACATCTCCATGGCGCACTTATTATTACCTTTGCGCCCTATTGAACCTTCATTAACTTGAGAAAATGGGCCGCCATGAATAAAAATACAGAAATGGCAGACTAAATGGCCATTCGTCGGTCAAAAATTAATAACAGACGTTAAAATTATCCCTGTGGAGCCTCAAAATCATCTGAAATCGAGGGTCAAGAAGATGGGCATTTCCGTCATAATAGACCCCGTGTATACAGGGGATTATGATCACAACATCGATTATGGTATTTTTATTCATGGCGGCCCTTTTTCTCAAGTTAATGAAGGTCCAATGGGGCGCAAAGGTAATAATAAGTGCGCCATGGAGATGTTCGAGTTACCACCAGGGAAATGTATTTGTCGTCGGCATAGCGTTGAGGGAAGGGAGACGCTATGAATCTTAGCTACATACCGGGTATATATATAACGCGTGAGTTAGTCGTATTGTTCAAGCTGGTTACCGTAAAAATAAAAGTACCATTGGCCATTTAGTTACATTAGATTACTATAGCTAGAATGCTTTCACAAAGAATGACCACTTTCCTTTTTTTTCTTAATTTAGAAAAGCCTATGACACTACTTGGAAATACGGAATTTCAAAAGACCTCCATACTATAGCCATTTGACCGAAGGGTATTGTCTTCGTCTTTGGAAGTGTTTTTTTTTTTTTTTAAATTAGACACAGGGTACATGTGTCCAACAACATGTCATTCTTTGAACGTCCATGGTTGGATTAGAACACAGTCGGCTTGCGATAATTTCGCGCCGTTTTTAAGGGGTGACAGGTCAGATTTTATCCTCCACCTAATCACATTAAGCAATAGAGATCACGTGGATTTTCTTGATATCTGATTTTGGAGATGTCCAAGATCAAGGGTACTTGAGGCACTGAGGTAAGATATATCTTTTACGACCCCTCTTTTATGCCAACTTTAAAACGTATTTTGTTCTTAACGAGTGAGGGAGAAGGCGATAGATTGGAATAAAAAAAATGCAAATAATCTGATAATTCTTGACCACGAACCGTCTCGAGCTATGCATGCAGTTTTCGTGAAAAAAAAACAAATGATATAGACCGTTGTCTTTAAAAAATCCTCTCAACGGAATCGTCCTTGGGATGAAAAATTAAGTTTGAATCCAAAATGTTATAAATAATGGCTGAATACCGAACAGCCAGAAACAGTGAAATTTGATGCTTAACTTTAAAAAAAAATCTGAAGAACATTAATATCCTTTTGTTTTGTAAACGTTAGTTACATTAGTCTAAAAAGTCTTAAATGTTGGCTATAGATGCAATTGAAGAAATAAATAAGCTAGAATAGGTCAGAAAATTATTTTGATATGTAAGTTGTTGAACACAAGTCTACAATAATAAAAATTGAGAAAAAAAATGACGGCGTGGTCTACCCAATCTGCTGAAGTTTTTGCGTTTGCCCTTGTAAAATGTATATTCTAATATGACAGTACATCTGAGATTATTCAGGAAGGAGAGAGAGAGAGAGTTAAGGTGTAACGTCGCATTCAGCAATATTTCAGCTATTCAGCGACGATCAAACAAAATTCTAAGGATTCAACTCAACAACTCAGTCAACTATTGCGTAAATACGGTTATTCAGGAATCGAACAACGCCGCCAATTACAGGATTTATTCCGAAATCAAACGAAAAATCTTTGTTTTAACTCCACTGCAACATCCATTCAGAAAGAGAGTTGTCGCTGCACCAATCAGTGAGGCGCTTAGATTTGCGCATGGAAACCACACACGTTATTTCCTCATTTAACTACCAGACGCGCATTTTGATTGGATCATGATATCGAAATCAACATCAAAATGATTTTTGAGGTTCAAAGATGCCCGATTGTCCACAAACCGATCGTTTCGGCAGTCGTGTAAGACCTAACCTTTGTGGACCCGTTGTTGTTGTTGTAACAGATTTGTTGGCTTTTACAAAATTCGCAATATCTCAAGGCTTGCTTGCGATTGAGATCGGAAATTCGATACACACATTCACAAGGGTCTTCTGATTATATAGAGTTTGATGAATATTTTGATATAAATATAGTTTATTAATTAGTTAACTCTACAAATTTTCTAGGCACTAAATCTCTAAGTTTTATGAAATAAATCATCATGTAGCTTTTCAAATAACAAAAGGAGGCCCCTATAGCCATTAGCTAGTGTCACATACGCTTTTACCACTACTAATATTATTTAAATTGTTGATGTGCTCATTTAAATGTTTCACCCTCATACCACTGTACTTGACTCATTATTCATCTCATTATTCACCTCACTGCGTTGCGCCGCGCATCCGTGATGATTGTCGCGTATTCTAATTTTTTGCATTAGAATATAAACGCTGCATGCGGTCAAGCTACTGCGGTCGAACCGGTTTCTATTATATTCGCTCGCCAGATAAATTGTGAATGGTAATGTCCGCCGGGATTGGATTATGTAATTGTGATTCTGGGATCCCATAACCTGAGACACTTCACGCTTTTGCTGTTGGAGTCATAGAGCGTCTTCACGACGTCTTGATTGTCTTTACAGGTATGTGGATTATAAATTGTCATTATATTATCTCTTGCCCTTGTATGTAATGCTTTATCGTAAACTGGTATCAACGATTAATAGGGTATATGACCGCCTCGTATTAGCTCTATAATACATAAAATGGTAAATACGATTATTGGAGTATTTTTCTGCCTCGTGTGAATGTTCATATATAAAGAGTAATGTTTGATTAGGCTAATGCTTTATGCACGCCTTTGCTGTTGGAGTCATAGAGCGTCTTCACGACGTCTTGATTGTCTTTACAGGCTTCCCACCTGTCTATGGCGGATCTAAATGGAATAAATTGGTTACCAGTAGAAAGCAATTCACGCCTTCGTTTGAAGCTTTTCACCCGTCCGTTACACGACCTTTACACTAACCGTGACACTAGAAACAATATTCACTGAATTCCCTTTCAAATGAAAATATTGGACATTATGCACTTGTCAACTTGAATCCCTGCCCCCTTGGAAGGGTGGGCTGGGATGGGGCTATGTAGTGGCTATGTCCTATTGGGTGAGGGAGGAATGCAGGTGTTATGTCAGTGTAAATCTTATGCACTAATGCCAGTTAAAAGTTTGCTGTGTCACAAACCGTTGTATATAAATTTGATCAGGCGAACTGTGCTCTCTTTCTGGAATTGACGCTGATAAATCACTAAAATAACAATTTAATCTTTATTTATTGAAGCCTATAGTCATGTTTCAGCAAATGAAATTGGTACATATATATCTTGAAGTTGTTTATTTTCCCATATTGTCGCAGCAAACCTCTGCCAGGTTGTGAATGGATTTTGCAGTAGGCCTACATAGAATATCCTTGTGGCGCGTGAACCAGTAAGCAAATGAAATGAAATCAGGTCAATGTTGAACACACGGACTTGACCGCGACCTTGTCTGATATTGTACTGCCTTGAGCGGGTTTTCAATTGGTGCACAAATATTAAAAGTTTTCTGCTTATTTTTCATGGATAAGAGTTGCCGACGAAAGCAAAGAAGTAATTTTTACTGCATCGTACTTAAAAAAACAGGTAAATTACACCAATATATCAAAAAGGAATATTAGATTTTAAGTAGACTCCTGGTATACCTACAATAATCTTTTTTCACAACATTTTCCGTTCCTCGCTAAATCTGTTTTACTCTTCACCCATATGGGTTTAGTAGTCTTATGGGCCTGTCCCCTATCTGTTAATTTTTTTTCTCTCTTCGCCATATCTCAAAAACTATTTGAGGAGAGTTACATAACTTGCACACAACATCCATTTATGATTTGATGGACTGACCTATATTTCATTTTGTGGAGTTTTGTCTTCAGCTGAATGTCTTAAGGCCAGACTTCTTTATTACTTGGATTACGTGCTGCTATCAAAACAATTGAACTGCGGAGGATGGGAAAAGTTCCTGCTTTTCCATTTTTATCTTGCCATTGCCTGGTGTAGACTTTTAGTTCGGGCACACATACGCGGCGCAGAGTGCAGAAAGTTGTAGTGATATATACAGGTGGCGATGCGAGACTGTTAAAACCATGCAAGCTCTGGAAGTATTAAATGTTCCTAATACAGCCTGACAACTTGATATGCAGCAACATTACTGCATTAATATTGATTTCAGCATGTTCAGAGAGGGAATTTGCTGCTAAATATTTTTTTTATTTATTTTTTTTGGGTAATTTGGGCGCCCGAATTCGTTATAACCGGCTCAAAACGGCCTGGATCAACCCTTGCTCGCCTTACGAAGTGGAGATATTGTGAGAGGGGGATAAAGTATTACAAAAATAAAACAGAAAAAATAACGAAAAATCCCCTCCCCCCAAATAATATTCGAGGTGGGCATTCCACAAGGGGGTCAGTTATGGCACTACCCAGGGGTTTCTGTGGGTACTCCATGTTAAACCTAATGAGTTTTTTGTTTCGCTGAACTATAAAATGGCAGCATTAGATCTGCTCTGTTACAAGTAGGATCCCCTTCCCCTCCCCCTCCCCTCCCTTCCCTTCCCCGTCGTGATATAGCTAAAAAAATGTTGAAAGCGACGTTAAACCCTATTCACTCACTCACTCACTCACTTGTTTCGCTGAAGTGCACATGGAAACTTTGCTGCAGTTGTCAGCTGTCACTAGATGATTATGAAACTCGATACATATGTTTCTTATGCTTAGAGGTTTGTACCTGTGCTATATTTGAGATGAATTTTTTTCTTTTTTCAAATTATGGCAAATGATAGTTTTAGGTTTAGCAAAATTGCTAGCCTTTTACATGTACACATAGAAAGTTTGCTGCAGTTGTCAGCTGGCACTGGATGATTATGAAACTTGAAACACATGTTTCTTATGATAAGAGGATGTACCTGTGCTATTTTTGAGATGAAATATATATTTTTTTCCATAGCCGAAGAAGTGCACATGTACATGTGTACATGAAAAGTTTTCCGCAGTTGTCATCTGTCACCGGATGATTAGGGAACTTGATACACATGTTTCTTATGATTAGAGGATGTACCTGTGCTATTTTTAAGATGAAATATTATTTTCCCCAAATTATGACCAATGATAGTTTTGGTTTAGCAAAATTGTTGGCCTTCTATATGTACACATGTACGTGGAAAGTTTGCTCAATTCTCAGCTGTCATTGGAAGATTATGAAACTTGGTACACATGTTTCTTATGACTGGAGAATACACCTGTGCATTTGTTTTTAGATGGAATGTTAATTTGCGTCCCAATTATGGGGTTTTGTTAGACAAAAATGTACTGAAAAGTTAAGTGACTTTGTCAGGTTTCATTGCATGATTTTGAGATTCGGTACACGTGTTTCTTATGATTAGGGAATGAGTCTATGCTATTTTGTGAGATGAAATATTAATCCTTGTTCAAATTATGAGGGATTTAACTGAGTACTTTGCCAATGATAATGTAGATACATGAAAGAGAGAATTAAGGCTTAACGTCGCATTCACCAATATTTCAGCTATATAGCGACGATCAAACAAAATTATAAGTATTCCAGTCAACAACTCGTCAAACTAATGCGTTAAAACAGGTACAAACATTAAAATTTGTACAACAAACCAATCTCTCTCAAATAATCTAAAATACAATCTTCTTTTACTCGGCTAAACAGATCTTCCAGCGTAGTTGCTCGATAAAAAGTATCTCTTACAATCTTGAAATCTATGCAGTCTAGGAGAATGGTTCACTGTGAGATCTTCATGGCATGGAATACACCTTGGGACCGGCTCTTTTTTTAGTAAATATTCGTGAGTTAATCGTTTGTGGCCGATCTTACATCGTCTAATCATGGCCTGATCGAAACGTTTCTGGCTGTTCAGATGAGTATAACCAACAGATTTTTTGAACTCGTGAAGTTTGTTATTGTCCATAGTTTCCCACAAAGATTGAAACAGCTTCCTTACATAAGCGCAAATAAATGGTCTGAAATCGCTGTAAGGGATTCCAACAGCATCAATCTCTTTATCAGAGCTGCCGTAGCCATTTTATCAGCCTCGGTATTGCCTTTGATGTCAACGTGACTAGGCACCCAACAAAACACAATATCTATATGTTGATCAAATCTAATGTCATATAACTGTAGAATTTTCAAGATGGTAGGATGAGTGGAATTTCCACTTTTAATCGCTTTAAGGCATGATAGCGAAT
>JAVTVY010057028.1:0-30763 GCA_036873755.1 Hanleya hanleyi | reverse complement strand
TTAGTAGGCGCTGCAAATGAGTTTAGTGTTTTGGTTGATGGGAAATATTGTCCGTGTCTAGTTGACACAGGTTCTGTGGTTACTACTATTTCCGAGCAGTATTTTCGAACAAATCTTGATCACCTTCCCTTGCATCCACTTGATTCGGTAGTGGAGATAACTGGGGCTGGTGGTCATGTGCTGCCATATTTGGGGTATATTGAGTTGTCTGTTGAATTTACAGATAGTCTTCCCGGAACTGGTGATCATATATACCTGGTCCTAGTTGTCCCAAACACGGACTATAATACACGTGTTCCTTTGTTGAACAGGTACAAATGTCATTTCTGCATGCTTTGATCAGTGTAAGAGCAAGTATGGTTCACGCTTTCTCCAGAAACAATCTGACAAAATTCCTTTAGCTTTGAAGGGAGCATTTGAGTGTATGAAACCTAATGAAAAGTTTAAGGGAACTGTTTTCATTGTGGGGACTATAGAGATACCGGCAGATAGCAGAGCGATTATTTGTGGACGCATTCAGGTTTCTGAACAACTGCGACATCGAGTTACTGCCGTAACGGATGTGATTCAAAATGTTACGCTTCCCGGGGGTTTGTTAGTTGCACCTTGTTTAGTTGAATTAGACAAGCATACTACCCGTGACGTTGGTTTTGAAGTTCAAAATGTTTCCGCCAAACAGATTACCATTCCACCTGGTATTCCTATCTGCTCACTTGAAAGTGCATTTCCAGTAAGTGAAACTTGCAACAAAGAACCTCAACTAGCTGATGTAGATTTTCTTCAACAGTTTGGTCTTGGTTTGGATGGCCATTTGACTCCTGAGGAAGTAGGTAAAGTCAATGATCTTTTGTTGAAGTGGAAATCTTTGTTTGCTCAAACGGACTTAGAATTAGGTCATACTGACATTGTCAAGCATCGCATTAAATTGACTGACGACACACCAATAAAACAGAGGCATCGTAGAGTGCCTCCTGCTTTGTACGACGAATTGAGAGATCGTTTGAAAGACCTGTTGAAGTCGGGCATTATTCGCGAATCGGACAGTCCATGAGCTGCTCCTCTCGTGCTTGTCCGCAAGAAAGATTCTACCTTGCGCGTATGTATTGACTATAGACTTTTGAACAAGAGAACTATACGAGACGCGTATTATTTGCCTAGAATTGATGAAACTCTGGATGCTTTAGTTGGGTCAGAATGGTTTTCTTGCTTAGATCTCAAATCAGGTTATTGGCAAGTTGAGGTAGAGGAGTCGGATAAACAGAAAACTGCTTTTACGGCTGGACCTTTAGGGTTCTATGAGTTTAATTCTATGCCGATGGGGCTAACCAATTCGCCAGCAACCTTTCAACGAGTGATGGAAAAATGTGTTGGGAATTTGCAGCCGAACACTTGTTTAGTGTATTTGGACGACGTTGTAGTCCACTCGTCTACGATAGATGAACACCTGAAACGCTTAGATTTGGTATTTCAGCGTTTAGCAGAGGCAGGCTTAAAGCTTAAGCCGTCAAAATGCCAGTTTTTCAAGCGTAGAACTAAGTATTTGGGTCATATAGTTTCAAAAAGAGGTATTGAAACTGACCCGGATAAAATATCGGCCTTAACATCTTGGCCAAAACCTACTGACATAGATAGCTTGCGCAGATTTCTTGGTTTCACCGGCTTTTATCGCCGCTTCGTGAAAGATTATGCAAAAATTGTGAAGCCATTAACTGATTTACTTGCGGGAATCGGAGGGAAGTCGGCAAAGTGCAGAAAACCGAAGATAAAGGTTGCAAACCAAAATTGGCAATGGGGGGACTTGCAGCAAATTGCGTTTGACCGCATTGTAACCCTCCTGACATCTTCACCTGTTTTGGCTTTTGCTGATTTCACTCTTCCCTTTCTGTTACACACGGATGCTAGTCAGAACGGATTAGGAGCCATTTTGTATCAAGTTCAAAACGGCGAAACCCGGGTGATCGCTTACGCGTCACGGAGTCTAAGTAAGTCAGAGAGAAATTATTCCGCGCATAAGCGAGAGTTTCTTGCCCTTAAGTGGGCCGTGACCAAAAAGTTTCATGAATATCTATACGGTCACCCTTTCGAGGTAAAGACGGATAATAATCCCTTGACGTATGTACTAACATCTGCCAAACTGGACGCTACTGGTCAAAGATGGCTTGCAGATCTCTCCACATATGACTTCAGTATTTCGTATCGATCGGGTAAACGGAATATAGATGCCGACGCATTATCGAGAATAGGTCAGTTACCGAAGACAACTGAAATATCAACGGATTCTGTCTCCGCGATTTGCAATTCGCAGACTCCGGTTTGTCTTGCCGAAACGCTTTGTTTGGGTCACCAAGTTGTAGATAGCATTGATGAAATTGTGCGGGACGGCAAACCGACGTTCAGTGTGCAAGATTTGGCGGAAAAGCAACGAGCGGACAAATACGTGGGTAGAGTTTTCCGTTATGTTAAGGAAAACCGAAAACTGTCTGGTAGGTGCTTGAACAGAGAGCACGCCGAGGTTAGAAAACTTTTACGACACTGGGAGAGTTTGAGCATCAGAAATGGAATTCTGCATAAATCTAGACTGGTTGATGGTGAGAAGACCTATCAGATCATTGTGCCTACCAATCTAAGGTCTAGGGTGTTATATTCTCTACATGACGAGATGGGGCATCTTGGTAGGGATAAAACTTTGGATTTGATCAGGTCAAGGTTCTATTGGTCTGGCATGTCATCTGATGTCATTAGGAAAGTTGCCAAGTGTGATAGATGCATTCGCAGTAAGTCCGGTCATTTATCTGATAAAGCACCGCTTGTGAACGTTTCAACAACTTATCCCTTGGAGCTTGTTTGTCTAGATTTCCTCTCTTTAGAGCCCTCTCGTGGATTTTCTAATGTTCTCATAATTACAGATCACTTCACGAAGTACGCGATTACCGTGGCGACGAAAAATCAGACGGCGCGCACCACCGCTAAGGCGTTATATGAACAATTTATCGTGCATTACGGTGTTCCCGCCCGAATTCATTCCGATCAAGGTAAGAACTTTGAGAGTAGAATTATTAAGGAGCTGTGTGACGTCATGGGTATGGACAAATCTCGCACGAGCCCATATCATCCGGAAGGCAACGGTCTCTGCGAACGTTTTAATCGCACTCTTATTGGTATGCTGGCAACTCTTCCAGGTGATCGAAAGTCTGCCTGGCGCGATTATTTGTCGACTGTAACGCATGCGTACAACTGCACAAAGCATAGTTCTACCCATTATTCCCCATATTTTCTGATGTTTGGCCGACAACTCAAACTCGCTGTCGACGTGGAATTTGGAATCGAACCGCCTTGTTGTGAGAAGAAAACCTATACCGAGTTTGTTTCAGGTCTTCGCAAAAGACTGAAACACGCATTTGATTTAGCTTCTAGACATTCTTCGGTTGCAGGTTTGAAACAGAAGAGTTACTATGACCGGGGAGTCAGGGGAGGGTCTCTTGCGATAGGAGATACGGTATTGGTTAGGAACAAGAGAGTTCACGAATATGACAAGTTAGCGGATAAATGGGAAGAGGAGGTTTACACAGTTGTAGATAGGCCGGACAAAGATTTACCTGTATATGTTGTAGACTCTCCTTGTGGTAAAAGGAGAACTCTACACAGAAATATGTTATTGCCATTTATGGTGGAGTCTCCTGATAGTGACTGTGATAGCGAGACGGAGTTCGGATATCTACATAAAACCGTTCCTGAACACGTTATGCCCAAAGTGTCAGTTGTAGGTGATATCTCACCGGAAGGTCAGATTGCTGGACTGGATAAAAGTCCGAGTTTGTCGGAGAACACTCAAATTGATACTGGTCAGAGTGTAGTTGACCCTAACGGGCCTTCTCGCGTAGCGGATGAGGCATTAACATCTGAGAATGAAAATCCTGAAGCAGAACCCGTGTTGAGTCGACGGTCCACACGTGTTCGTCGTAAACCGTCTTGGATGACATCAGGCGATTTTCAAATGGGTCAAATTACAGTTGAGAAAGTTAAGCCGGAGTGGATGCAGAAATGTGAGTATTTGTTGAGTGTGGTGAAAAACCAAACTGATGTGGTTTCAAGCCCGCAAATACTTAACACACTTGTTCATATAATTAACGGTTAACTTGATAAAGTTGATCAGGAACAGCTGTTCACCGTGTAAGATTCATATATTCGCTGGAATGGTTCTCTTAGTATGTTATTTGGTATTTATTAATGTCAAATATCGGGACGATATTTTCCGAGGGAGGGAAAAGTGTAATAGTCATTATGAAGTATGCGGTTTAGTTTATTTTCAAGGGTTAATACTTCGGTGTAGATGGGGTTAATCGGTTGGTCATTGAAGCGTGCCTCGCTGCCTGTATAACATTGTCAGCTGTATAAGACGACATGTATTCACCGGCCAGGTGTTTAGAGTCATATGTCAATTTAGGTAGTCTTAAATGATGGATCGCCTTTTGGCGGTTGTTGGCTCCATTCAGATAAATATGCTCTTTACTCTGTGTACGGACACATTTGAGAAATTCTCCTCGTGTAGGACGGACGGAGGTCTGGGGTTGCAAATGAGGAATTCCCTTGTATGCTGAAAGGTTTGTAATTATTTGTATATCTATATCAAATATTACAGCTTTAGAATGTACTTCTCCCGTGACTAAACGTATTGATAAATTATAAACAACATATGAAACGTAGAGCTATGTTTATTACGTTATCTTGAAATTATTGACCAGTAAAATATAGAGACTAGCCGTATACAAAGGTATAATGGAATATTATCCCTATTGAAATGGTAAATGGTAAGCTATTACACGGAGTTAAATCGTTATTTGACATATAATGCCAAACGTGTTCGTTCGTTCGTGTGACCAGAAGTCTATCAATTTGGAAGTGTGACCGGACCTAGTAAATATTTTGCGATTACGGTTTGTCCTTGTGAGAAGCTAATTTATGCGTAGCGCTGTCTTGGTGATATTATGAGTGCTGTATTTTTAATGAACCGTGTTGGCTTATGGGCAATATGTCATATGGTCCTATTTCCGGATTGATTGACTTCCAATATTGTAACTATATATATTTACTATTGTTTCTTGTAATATAAGCAGAGTTTACAAATGTGTTCTATTCTTTCTGTAAATTGTAGCCCTGAGCTACTACTCTCGTTATGTGAAATAAATGTGAACCATTCTGATGTGAACGATTCTGAATCAAGAACCACCGACGGTCGTCGGCTGACTGAATAATAGTTGTTATTGAATCCCCAAACGACGAATATTTCGACTCTTACAGATCATGAAATTCCCGCTTTCCAGTTTTGGTCATTCTTTTATATTTTTCCTACCTCAGAATTAATAAAATTATTAGCTTCTGTGAATATGCGAATAGGCTTGCATGTTCTTACGACGCGCTGATGTACACTCAAAGGTGAAAAGTGCTCCAAAGCAGATCAAAACGCCAAAAATGCAAGATTCGTCGCCGCCATTTTCAATTTGCGTATGACAATGTTTGCAAATATGGAGTATAAGTGTTTAATTCTAACAGCAAAGTAAGGCTTCAGTAAAGATCCGTGCATATCATTTCATAGGAAACGTACAAATCCAATCAATCATGCCGCCCTTTAGAAATTAGGCGTAAATTTACCCTCAAATGAACATCCATAACATAAAATAGATTTCATTCAATATATCTGCTGCAGGTGATGAAATACCTGAATTTTTAAATAACTCATGACGGCCGCCATTTTGATTACTCCCAGGATACGGCGAACGGAATATTTTGAAAGAAAAGGGCTTTAACCCTACCTGACCTGCCGAAATGGCCCTCCCTACCAAACTTTCTGCGCTATCTCCGGAACGACAAAAAATAGAGCGCTGAAACTCCGTGACTTTATAGCTTATCATATTGGGGTCATTTGGAGCCTATTTGCATGACCCCCCGAGGAGAGGATCATGGATAAATTCAAGATGGTAGCCATGTGGGGTCCCAGAAAAGTGATGATTTTGTCATATTTCTTCTAAATTTCTGCTTTTCTGCGATGAAAAGTGGGCAAAAACTATTTTATTTCACATCACATTAATATTTACTAATTTATCGCTAAGTTTCAGACAAGTTATGTTGACCGCCATTTTCTATATTTCCACGATGTTCTGCATGGAATGCTATGTAAATAAGGCCTTCATAATCCTGACATGATAAAATTTAACGTGACATAGATTGCAGAGCTGTGTACTTTGAGACAAAAATACATCCAAAAATTAGACGAGAAACGTTCAAGAATGCCCCCCTCAGTTGACTTTTACAGCCGCCATTTCGAATATTTCAATAATGCTTCGCTCATATTATCGTGCAAATAGGCTTATTAGTATCCTGGAATGATTCGGTCGAATGTGAAATAGTGGTGACAATTTGGCAACATGCGCGCCATAACCTACATAGACCAAATCTATGATGGCTCAAAAAACTAAACGTCACTGCCCAGTTATTGTCTCACTGTGTGCCACGTTTCATGGTTTTATCATCACAGGCATACTTCTTGCCTACTTCCTCGTACTAAGCTACACATGTAAAACGTCCAGCAAGGATTTTATTAATTAACATACATGTGTATAGTGCAATCAGAGAAAAACTCCGTTTCTCCCATCAGGGCGGTAGCAGCGAGTATTCTAGCTCATGGACTCTCTGTTTGAAAACCAACTATTTTTGTACACTTATAGACGACTTCTGTAAAATTGTGCATACAATTTTTGCAACCTCAAATTGCTAGCAGATCTTTTGTTTGTTTTACACCTTCAGGTAGGATAACTTAATCAGAGGACACATCTCGAAAAATGCTTGTGTGACCTACGCATTTCATTGACCCTTATTCTTCCAAATATCTTGAAATAAAATTAAATACCCATTATGCCATGGGTCAAGTCCTGAATTATGCCTCTGAATGAAGTTTCATTCCAATTTCTCGGGGTAACTTGAGTAGCAAAAGTACTCCATGTGTCAAGCAAAAGTTCTCACGTTTTCACTTGCACATTATTCGAGAAATGCACGAAACAGACGTTGTTCAGTGATTTAACATTGAAAAGGGGAGGGGGGGGGGGTTGGGGAGAACTCTATGACAAACGCCATAATTCAAGTTTTTTATGTGGCATAGAAATACTTTGAGCTTTTCTCTCCCTTTTCTATCCAAACTAAGCTGTATCAACGTAAGTAATTAAAACTAATGGAACGGAAATGACACGTGCAGAGTCTGAGATTTTGGTTGAACTCGAATCATTCTACTCTGAATTATAAAAATCGAAAATATCAAAACCCACATTTGAAGACTTTCAGGGCCACTTCCCAACGACACTGCCAAAGCTATCACAAGAAGAAAAAGGGGCTCGAATTCTCCAATTATAGAACATGAGTGCAAAGAGGCTTTGCTAAGTATACTTTTGAACAAATCGGCAGGACGTGATGAACTATCAGTAGAATTTTACGTTTTAGAATAACATTAAATTAAAGTGATATTCTTTATATTAAAGAACTATTCATGTCACCTTTACAAGCATCATTAGAATCTGACCCGCTGAGTCTCTAACAAAGAAGAGGAATAATTACATTAATTGAAAAAAAAAAACGGGAAAGATTTGAAGTATATTAAAAACTGGCCACCAATACTCCTTTTAAATTTTGACTACAAAATCTTGGCTAATAGAACAAACGCACTTTTAGAGGAGGAGGCAGGGAATTTGGCTTAATGTCACACTCAAGTTTGTTGGTAGTAATGTTACGGCATTTCGAGCCAGTGGCGCCTCACTGCGCATGCGCAGAAAAAAATGGGGCGGTCATGGGGCGGTGTGCGCAGGAGTGTATGACGTCACTTCCGGTCTGGGTGAATGGGGTGTGACCTTGGAGGCATGTATTCCTCCGCGGTGATGCGATCTGGCGGTGATGCGGTCTGCCTTCGCGGACCGAAAGTAGTCCCAAAACCGTGGCTTTTCGTGAGAATGTTCGGCAATCTGTAGGGACCGCTAGTGGACCGATTGGGTCGAGTGAGGTATCAATGTGAAGCATATGTGAGGGGGCATCCGGTTGGAGTAGTGTCTGTGCCGTTGTCAACATTCTGCGCATGCACAGACAGGGAATTGTGGGAGAAGGGTGTGGAAATAGACGTTTTGGGGTCTAGGTGGGCCACTATTGCTCCGATGGGGCCGAGTGAGGTATCGATGTGAAGCATCCGTGAGGAAGTAACCGCCTGGACTAGTGTGTCGTTCGTGTTCAACATTCTGCGCATGCGCAGACAGGGAATTGTGGGGAAAGCGTATGGAAATAGACGTTTTGGGGTCTAGGTAGGCCCATAATGGTCTGATGGGGTCGAGTGAGGTATCAATGTGAAGCATTCGTGAAGGAGCATCCGAGTGGGTGACTCTGACGTAAAACTGACGCCATTCTGCGCATGCGCAGTATACCAAGTATATGGAAATAGACATTTTGGCGCCGACATGGGTCACTATTGGTCCGATGGAGTCGTAGGAGGTCTTATTTTGAAGCCCTCGTGAGGGAGCATCCGACTGGACTAATGGTTCCTCCGTGTTCAATAGTCTGCGCATGCGCAGTCTGGTCGTAGTATAGAAAGCAGGCAATATGGGGGTGTGTTTGGGGTACTAAACCACTATGGGTCCATGGTTGTGGTTTGGTGGTGTGGGTTCTTCGCACAGACGTCACTTCCGGTTTCACTAAAACTACCTCCGAACCCAGAAGAGTTCCAATTTTCCCTTAGACGTAGGGTCCGGGTTTTCCTCGGCCCGGCCCGGGTTATCCGGCCGCGCGCGCCCGGGGGGTTATCCGGAAGTACGCGGATGAATATAGTAATAAACTTAATCTATAGGTGTCCACTTCCCACGCCGTCTTCCTGGTATACACCTTGTAGCTCCTCGTCAAATGTTGGAATGCCCGCTCGTAACCTAGACCAAAATATGTACTTGGTCTGTGGGCTGATTTCGTTGGCTCTCTATTTTACTGCAGTGCTCTTGCATTGTTTTCTGGACATTGATCGGTTACATTTGGCCCCATCCTAGGCCACTGATTGGCTACTTTTCTCAGTCCATTCATTGACCGAATCCCCACATGTCTGTTATAGCTATCATGCATTATGCTCATATAGAAAACACACAAGACAGTTTTTTTTTGGTGAGATCTCATTTTTTCATTCAGTGAACAACAACAACGTGAGAACAACCACGTGAAAACTGAAGCCCAGAACAGGGGGCTTGTACATTGAAAGAACTTAAGCCCAGAACAGGGGGCTTGTACATTGAAAGAAGTTAAGCCCAGAACGGGGCTTGTACATTGAAATGATGGGCGGCCCAGTCATATACGAGTACAACGCGGTCCTCGGCCTTGGGGTACTCGTCAAACATCTGTACGATGGCAGATAAGGTTCTTCCCCGGCATCGATGGTACAGGTAAAACAAGCAATATTGTCCGCACACGCTACTGGTCAGGCTTTGCAACGTTTGACTGTTCCAACACCACGTCTCTGTGCCTTGATCCATGAAGTCTGTTAAATCGGGCCGTACGGGTCGTACGGGTCAAAGTATTCGCCCTGCGCTTCTGTCAAGTACACGGCCACCCAGTGTTCACCGGGCCGATCCATCGGGTCCGTGTTGAGAACGTAAGCGGCAGGATACACACGGTCTAATGGGAACACATCTCGGGCGAACACCCCTTGAAAGACCATACGTGTCCCTAGGTCATTCTCCAGCACGGTGGTTATCTGGTCTGTATCCATGTTAGGTGGAAAAGTCACACAGGACGTTGCGCGCCTTGTCCACTTGAATGATGTTGTCAAACTCGGCGTATCTGATCACATTGACGGTGGTCCCGAGGGCTCGTGCAAAGTGGATTTCCAACCGTAAATTGTCTTGCTTGGCATGGGCCAGCTGATGGTCGTTCTCTAAGGTGGGGGTCAGATCGAAACAGAACAACGTGTATCCGTTCGCGTAGTCCTCCCAACTGATCATATTCCCTTCGTCCTGGTCGATTTGACCGGTGGCTGTAAACAGGCTCTGATAGGCTCGAATGAAATTCCCGAGCCCAAATTTCGGTGTTAAAGCCGTAGCTGGAACCTGTTGTCCGTCCACATGCAGGGCCACAAAATTTATGCCGAAATTTTTAAAGTCAAACGGGTTGTCTGGGTAGGCTCCGCTGAAACTGGTATTTTTCCACACAGGCCAGGATCAATCGCTTGGGTAGTTCCCCCAGGAACAGGTCTTCTTTGTTGGCGATCATATTTCCAGCAGGCACAGAGAACACTTTGGTTTGCACACGTCGAATAGGGCACTGGGCTGGTTTTGTTTCCAAGGCTTTGAGGTGTCCCAATTGAACGGCTGGATTCGGTTTCACTTTTCGGACATACAGGACTGCGTCTTGGATGACAATCTTATAGTCGGCTGCATGCCCGTCTACGTCAGTGGCCATCAAGGCGAAGGTCGGAGGTGCCCGTATCAGTCAGATTTTGATGGGGATCTTGTTCAAGAGGTATCGGTCTTGCATGAAAATGTCTGCGTGCAGTCGACCCATGAGATTCACCGAGGCACCGTTCGCGGTGAAAGCCTTCCGTTTGTTATATCCCGCATTGTCCACCGTGCTCATGTGCTGGGCTGTGTCCTGGTAGAATAAAGCGGCTGTCAGCTGAGATTGTTTAGCCTCTCGTCCATACGACAACAGCGTCTCGATGTAGACCCGATAGGGGTACGTGTTGGTGGAGTCACTGATGAGTTTGTCGCTGAGAAATATATCCACCTGTTGAAACATAGAGTGCAGACAGAGATTCGTCGGGCCCACCGTGGCATTGTCGACGATTCTGGAGCCATCCCCATTGACGACCTTGGCTTTCACATACAAGTACGTATGGGCTAAATCCACATAGGCCGTATCCGCATTACTGATGGTGAACTCGATAGGCCCTGTTTCGTTGATGCTGGAGAGCGGGAGATGCTCCACCCATAATCCTTGTTCGGCACTGGTCTGTGTGGGCGGACGGTCCACAAGTCAAATTCACTGTTGGTGGAGGGGCAAGACTCTGCGTGGATTAAGGACATGGTTAAGAAAAGATATCCTGGGTGTTCGATGTGCGTCGTCGCTGGGTCTGTCGTCGACTGGTGCCTGGTCTCGGTGGTGCAGGTCTTTTATTCCCTACGGTGCGTTGTGTTTTGGCGACCAAGACGCATCCTGCTTCTTTGGTCCGCCGTTTCAACGCTTCTTTGGGTGCCGTTCCCCCCAAGACATCACCGGCGACTTGTAGTCCACTGCGTACCGCTTGTTTGCCGATTGCTTTTACTCCACGCGCCACCAAGGGTAAGCACGTTTTGACGATGCTCCCGAGTATGTTTCCCAGCCCATGTCCTCGTTGCATGGGTGCACCGCTAAAGACCGGAAAGCCACCCCCGGCCTGTTGGGCATAAACGTACGACACTCACGTTGGCGGTGAGGAGGATCTGTGCCTTGCCGTTGTGTGCGTTGTAATCGAAGTCCACGTGATTCTTGAATGGAAAGGTTTTGATGGGTTTTGAAACATTCGTCACCTCCCGTAGAGCCTTATAATGCAACAGCCTTGTCAGCCCCTGTATGAACTCCTTGGGGGTATCGTATTGGCCTTCGGGGAGGGTGAGTCGGGTGTCTTTTTCCTTCGTAGGTCACCTCGTACCACACTTCATTGGCTCGCACGTTGTACCAGGAGTAAGGGTATTGGATATCCACGAGTCCGCATTCCCATCGTCCAGGTAAATGCAACGGTTGCGGTAACTGGGTCACGTACTTGGCCAAGGTGTTGTCAGGAAACACATCCAGCGAACTGTAGCTGGGTAGGGTGAGGTAAAACATGACGACTGAGCTGTCCTGCTTCCGCTCCCGGCTTTAATAGGGGTCCCAGGCCTCGGTCGCTAGTCGTCGTGATCGTCGCGGTGACTTAGATCTTGATGGCTGTAGTTTCAGGGGGTGGCGTGGTAAAACGGGTGAAAAGGTAGGTGCCCGGCGTGGTGGTGTTTTGTGGGGTGACTCCGGTTCCCACTCGGCTTTTCAAGGTTGTGGAGTCTCGGTGAGTCACGCTGCATCCAGGCCCAGCGCTGAGGGTTCCCCACCAATTCCTGTGGTACATGCATGTCTTTCAAGCCTTGAGCGAAGACCTCCCATCCTCGAGGATCCGTGTGCGACCTGCGTTGACGCATCAGATCATTCACTAAATCCGTCATGTGGGTCCCCGGGACCACCTGATTCTGTACAAGGAGTTCGCCTTTATCATTCAAAGTCATGTTAGGATTCTGTTTCATCCGTTGTAATACCAGGCCAGCTTGTTTCTTGAACGATGCAGGTACACTCTTCAGCACTTCGTCTTCCACCCACTGTGGGGCTGTGGGGCTACCCCTGGTAATGGCGGCTGTTGGAGCGGTGCTGAGGTCGGCGGTGTGTCACGTGGTGGTGGTGGTGGTGGTGGGGTAGAGAGGGTTTTGTATTGGTCCATGAACGTCATGTACCGTTGAAGCGTCTCATTGTACCGTTGTACTTTCTCACTGTCGCTCAACCCCGGTCTCTGTAAGATCTGTTGCATCTCTCCATCGAGGGTGTTTATGGTCTTCACCGTAGGTGGGACAGGGTAGCTATCGGCACCGCCGAGACCACGTACCAGTCGACGACCGACCCAGCGACGACGCACATCGAACACCCAGGAGATCTTTTCTTAACCATGTCCTTAATCCACGCAGAGTCTTGCCCCTCCACCAACAGTGAATTTGATTTCTGGACCGTCCCGCCTACACAGACCAGTGCCGAACAAGGATTATGGGTGGAGCATCTCCCGCTCTCCAGCATCAACGAAACAGGGCCTATCGAGTTCACCATCAGTAATGCGGATACGGCCTATGTGAATTTAGCCCATACGTACTTGTATGTGAAAGCCAAGGTCGTCAATGGGGATGGCTCCAGAATCGTCGACAATGCCACGGTGGGCCCGACGAATCTCTGGCTGCACTCTATGTTTCAACAGGTGGATATATTTCTCAGCGACAAACTCATGAGGGACTCCACCAACACGTACCCCTATCGAGCCTACATCGAGACGCTGTTGTCGTATGGGCGAGAGGCTAAGAAATCTCAGCTGACAGTCGCTTTATTCTACCAGGACACAGCCCAGCACATGAGCACGGTGGACAATGCGGGATATAACAAACGAAAGGCTTTCACCGCGAACGCTGCCTCGGTGAATCTCATGGGTCGACTGCACGCAGACATTTTCATGCAAGATCGATACCTCTTGAACAAGATCCCCATCAAAATCCGACTGATACGGGCGCCTCCGACCTTCGCCTTGATGGCCACTGACGTAGATGGGCATGCAGCCGACTATAAGATTGTCATCCAAGACGCAGTCCTGTATGTCCGAAAAGTGAAACCGAATCCAGCCGTTCAATTGGGACACCTCAAAGCCTTGAAAACAAAATCAACCCAGTGCCCTATTCGACGTATGCAAACCAAAGTGTTCTCTGTGCCTGCTGGAAATACCAGTTTCAGCGGAGCCTACCCAGAGAACCCGTTTGACTTTAAAAATTTCGGCATAAATTTTGTGGCCCTGCATGTGGACGGACAACAGGTTCCAGCTACGGCTTTAACACCGAAATTTGGGCTCGGAAATTTCATTCGAGCCTATCAGAGCCTGTTTACAGCCACCGGTCAAATCGACCAGGACGAAGGGAATATGATCAGTCGAGAGGACTACGCGAACGGATACACGTTGTTCTGTTTCCCCACCTTAGAGAACGACCATCAGCTGGCCCTCGCCAAGCAAGGCAATTTACGGTTTGAAATCCACTTTGTACGAGCCCTGCGGACCACCGTCAATGTGATCTGCTACGCCGAGTTTGACAACATCATTCAAGTGGACAAGGCGCGCAACGTCCTGTGTGACTTTGCCACCTAACATGGATACAGACCAGATAACCACCGTGCTGGAGAATGACCCAGGGACACGTATGGTCTTTCAAGGGGTGTTCGCCCGAGATGTGTTCCCATTAGACCGTGTGTATCCTGCCGCTTACGTTCTCAACACGGACCCGATGGATCGGCCCGGTGAACACTGGGTGGCCGTGTACTTGACAGAAGCGCAGGGCGAATACTTTGACCCGTACGGCCTGCCACCCCTCCATCCCGATTTAACAGACTTCATGGATCAAGGCACAGAGACGTGGTGTTGAAACAGTCAAACGTTGCAAAGCCTGACCAGTAGCGTGTGCGGACAATATTGCTTGTTTTACCTGTACCATCGATGCCGGGGAAGAACCTTATCTACCATCGAACAGATGTTTGACGAGTACCCCAAGGCCGAGGACCGCGATGTACTCGTATATGACTGGGCCGCCCATCATTTCAATGTACAAGCCCCGTTCTGGGCTTAAGTTCTTTCAATGTACAAGCCCCCTGTTCTGGGCTTAAGTTCTTTCAATATACAAGCCCCCTGTTCTGGGCTTCAGTTTTCACATGGTTGTTCTCACGTTGTTGTTGTTCACTGAATAAAAAAAATGCGATCTCACCAAAAAAAAATTGACTTGTGTGTTTTCTATATGAGCATAATGCATGATAGCTATACCAGACATGTGGGGATTCGGTCAATGAATGGACTGAGAAAAGTAGCCAATCAGTGGCCTAGGATGGGGCCAAATGTAACCCATCAATGCCCAGAAAACAATGCAAGAGCACTGCAGTAAAATAGAGAGCCAAGGAAATCAGCCCACAGACCAAGTACATGTTTTGGTCTAGGTTACGAGTGGGCATTCCAACATTTGACGAGGAGCTACAAGGTGTATACCAGGAAGACAGCGTGGGGAGTGGACACCATTAGATTAAGTTTATTACTATATTCAACCGCGCACTTCCGGATAACCCCCGCCCGCGCGCGCGGCCGGATAACCCGCGTGCGGCCGGATAACCCGCGCGCGCGCGCTGCGGCCGGGGCGGGCCGGGCCGGGAAAACCCCGGACCCTACGTCTAAGGAAAAATTGGAACTCTTCTGGATCGGAGGTAGTTTTAGTGAAACCGGAAGTGACGTCTGTGGGAAGAACCCACACCACCAAACCACAACCATGGACCCATAGTGGTTTAGTACCCCAAACACACCCCCAAAATGCCAGCTTACTATACTACGACCAGACTGCGCATGCGCAGACTATTGAACACGGAGGAACCATTAGTCCAGTCGGATGCTCCCTACAAAATAAGACCTCATACGACTCCATCGGACCAATAGTGACCCATGTCGGCGCCAAAATGTCTATTTTCATATACTTGGTATACTGCGCATGCGCAGAATGTCGTCACTTTTACGTCACCCAGTCGGATGCTCCTTCACGAATGCTTCACATTGATACCACACTCGACCCCATCAGACCATTAGGGGCCTACCTAGACCCCAAAACGTCTATTTCCATACCCTTTCCCCACAATTCCCTGTCTGCCCGTGCGCAGAATGTTGAACACGAACCACACACTAGTCCAGGCGGATGCCCCCTCACGTATGCTTCACTTTGATACCTCACTCGACTCCATCGGATCACCAGGGGCTCACCTAGATCCCAAAACGTCTATGTCCATACCCTTGTTCCACAATTCCCTGTCTGTGCATGCGCAGAATGTTGAACACGAACGACACACTAGTCCAGGCGGATGGTTCCTCACGAATGCTTCACATTGATACCTCACTCGGCCCCATAGGAGCAATAGTGGCCCACCTAGACCCCAAAACGTCTATTTCCACACCCTTCTCCCACAATTCCCTGTCTGTGCATGCGCAGAATGTTGACAACGGCCGAGATCCTACTCCAATCGGATGCCCCCTCAAATATACTTTACATTGATACCTCATACGACTCCATCGGCTCAATAGTGGCCCACCTAGATCCCAAACCGTCTATTTCCATACCCTTTCTCTACTGCGCATGCGCAGAATGACGTCAGTTCCACGTCACACCCCTCCCCTCGGATGCCCACTCACATATGCTTCACATTGATACCTCACTCAACTCCATCGGACCATTAGTGGCCCGCCTAGACCCCAAAATGGCTATTTCCATACCCTTTGTCTACCGCTCATGCGCAGAATGACGTCAGTTCCACGTCACACCCAGCCCATCGGATGCCCCTTCACGAATGCTTCACATTGATACCTCACTCAACTCCATCGGACCATTAGTGGCCCACCTAGACCCCAAAACGGCTATTTCAATACACTTTGTCCACCGCGCATGCGCAGAATGACGGTATTTCAACCCCACACCCAGCCCATCAGATGCCCCCTCACATATGCTTCACATTGATACCTCACTCGACCCAATCGGTCCACTAGCGGTCCCTACAGATTGCCGAACATTCTCACGAAAAGCCACGTTTTGGGACTACTTTCGGTCCGCGAAGGCAGACCGCATCACCGGCAGACCGCATCACCGCGGAGGAATACATGCCCCAAGGTCACGCCCCATTCACCCAGACCGGAAGTGACGTCATACCTGTGCACAACACTCCTGCGCACACCGCCCCATGACCGCCCCATTTTTTTCTGCGCATGCGCAGTGAGGCGCCAATGGCTCGAAATGCCGTAACATTACTACTAACAAACTTGAGTGTGACATTAAGCCAAATTCCCTCCCTTCTCCTCTAAAAGTGCGTTCGTTCTATTAGCCAAGATTTTGTAGTCAAAATTTAAAAGGAGTATTGGTGGCCAGTTTTTAATATACTTCAAATCTTTCCCTGTTTTTTTTCAATTAATGTAATTATTCCTCTTCTTTGTTAGAGACTCAGCGGGTCAGATTCTAATGATGCTTGTAAAGGTGACATGAATAGTTCTTTAATATAAAGAATATCACTTTAATTTAATGTTATTCTAAAACGTAAAATTCTACTGATAGTTCATCACGTCCTGCCGATTTGTTCAAAAGTATACTTAGCAAAGCCTCTTTGCACTCATGTTCTATAATTGGAGAATTCGAGCCCCTTTTTCTTCTTGTGATAGCTTTGGCAGTGTCGTTGGGAAGTGGCCCTGAAAGTCTTCAAATGTGGGTTTTGATATTTTCGATTTTTATAATTCAGAGTAGAATGATTCGAGTTCAACCAAAATCTCAGACTCTGCACGTGTCATTTCCGTTCCATTAGTTTTAATTACTTACGTTGATACAGCTTAGTTTGGATAGAAAAGGGAGAGAAAAGCTCAAAGTATTTCTATGCCACATAAAAAACTTGAATTATGGCGTTTGTCATAGAGTTCTCCCCAACCCCCCCCCCCTCCCCTTTTCAATGTTAAATCACTGAACAACGTCTGTTTCGTGCATTTCTCGAATAATGTGCAAGTGAAAACGTGAGAACTTTTGCTTGACACATGGAGTACTTTTGCTACTCAAGTTACCCCGAGAAATTGGAATGAAACTTCATTCAGAGGCATAATTCAGGACTTGACCCATGGCATAATGGGTATTTAATTTTATTTCAAGATATTTGGAAGAATAAGGGTCAATGAAATGCGTAGGTCACCCAAGCATTTTTCGAGATGTGTCCTCTGATTAAGTTATCCTACCTGAAGGTGTAAAGCAAACAAAAGATCTGCTAGCAATTTGAGGTTGCAAAAATTGTATGCACAATTTTACAGAAGTCGTCTATAAGTGTACAAAAATAGTTGGTTTTCAAACAGAGAGTCCATGAGCTAGAATACTCGCTGCTACCGCCCTGATGGGAGAAACGGAGTTTTTCTCTGATTGCACTATACACATGTATGTTAATTAATAAAATCCTTGCTGGACGTTTTACATGTGTAGCTTAGTACGAGGAAGTAGGCAAGAAGTATGCCTGTGATGATAAAACCATGAAACGTGGCACACAGTGAGACAATACCTGGGCAGTGACGTTTAGTTTTTTGAGCCATCATAGATTTGGTCTATGTAGGTTATGGCGCGCATGTTGCCAAATTGTCACCACTATTTCACATTCGACCGAATCATTCCAGGATACTAATAAGCCTATTTGCACGATAATATGAGCGAAGCATTATTGAAATATTCGAAATGGCGGCTGTAAAAGTCAACTGAGGGGGGCATTCTTGAACGTTTCTCGTCTAATTTTTGGATGTATTTTTGTCTCAAAGTACACAGCTCTGCAATCTATGTCACGTTAAATTTTATCATGTCAGGATTATGAAGGCCTTATTTACATAGCATTCCATGCAGAACATCGTGGAAATATAGAAAATGGCGGTCAACATAACTTGTCTGAAACTTAGCGATAAATTAGTAAATATTAATGTGATGTGAAATAAAATAGTTTTTGCCCACTTTTCATCGCAGAAAAGCAGAAATTTAGAAGAAATATGACAAAATCATCACTTTTCTGGGACCCCACATGGCTACCATCTTGAATTTATCCATGATCCTCTCCTCGGGGGGTCATGCAAATAGGCTCCAAATGACCCCAATATGATAAGCTATAAAGTCACGGAGTTTCAGCGCTCTATTTTTTGTCGTTCCGGAGATAGCGCAGAAAGTTTGGTAGGGAGGGCCATTTCGGCAGGTCAGGTAGGGTTAAAGCCCTTTTCTTTCAAAATATTCCGTTCGCCGTATCCTGGGAGTAATCAAAATGGCGGCCGTCATGAGTTATTTAAAAATTCAGGTATTTCATCACCTGCAGCAGATATATTGAATGAAATCTATTTTATGTTATGGATGTTCATTTGAGGGTAAATTTACGCCTAATTTCTAAAGGGCGGCATGATTGATTGGATTTGTACGTTTCCTATGAAATGATATGCACGGATCTTTAGTGAAGCCTTACTTTGCTGTTAGAATTAAACACTTATACTCCATAATTGCAAACATTGTCATACGCAAATTGAAAATGGCGGCGACGAATCTTGCATTTTGGCGTTTTGATCTGCTTTGGAGCACTTTTCACCTTTGAGTGTACATCAGCGCGTCGTAAGAACATGCAAGCCTATTCGCATATTCACAGAAGCTAATAATTTTATTAATTCTGAGGTAGGAAAAATATAAAAAAAATGACCAAAACTGGAAAGCGGGAATTTCATGATCGTTATTTAGAAAATGTCCCTGATGCTTTACTCATACTCTCTAAAAGAAGTTGAGTGAAATTTCACTCAAGTAAGAGTGGAAATTCATCCCACTCAATACTTGAGTGAGATTTCCACTCAACTTGAGTTATTTTTCACTCAACTTGAGTTAAATGCACTCAACTTGAGTGACATTCACTCAAGCATAAGAGTGGAAATTCATCCCACTCAAGTTGAGTGAGCTTGAGTGGTGTTAATTCAAGTTGAGTGAAAAGTAACTCAAGTTGAGTGAAAAGTAACTCAAGTTTGAGTGAACAGGTACATTTCACTCAAACTTGAGTGGAACAGTTCACTCAAGTTTTTTTAGAGAGTAGGGTTATGCGAATTTGCTTGAAAAGACACTAATAATGACCTGACAATTCAGAAAGATTCATCGCATTTATCTTTGTCACCGCTGATACAGTCTTGTAAATCACAAGCTCATCTCTGACCTTAATCTATTTAACGTTAACGGAATTAATGACCGACATAATTGTCATGTGATTGCCATGAGACCTCAACAAAAAAGTGATGTGTTAACCCCCTAATTAGGTTTAACAATCGTGCCAAGTTTCAAGCAAATTGGTAAAAAATATTGGAACTTGTGACTTAGTAATAGGAGTTTTAGTTTGATCTCTATGTTATTACGGATGTCATCTTGAATTGTCCTGGTTTTGGAGACAAAGCTACAATTATGGCATGTCCAGCACACCTTCTAGTCACCTACCACTACAGAAAATTGTACATTTAACATGTATGTTAAATGTATGGTGCAGGTATGTGAGAGTCCGAAATTTGCATTCATTTATAATACATTTCCGATATGGTGTAATTAGATATTTATAATAATTTAACTGTACAGTGCAGCTTGGAGAGTCCCTAATTTCACCTATATGACATAACCATGTGGAATGTTTCGGGTGTACATTGATTTGATTGGCTGCAAATAGGGGATGATCCGCCGTATTGAATATATAGTTTTTCTTACATTTCATATCCTGGTGAACGGTCGCATTCACAGACATTTGACTAGTAGGTTGAGAAAAATTAAATGATTGGATTCACTTAACATTTGAATACCATACTGAGCATATTGAGTATGATCTAGTTTGGTTATATTTAACCCGTGTGATGAAGGATTTTATATAGTCGGATTTAAAATAAATTCCAGTCCGTTCGTATATAAGCAAATACAAATATTTGCCATAGCTTCGCCATACAGTGACCAGGTCATTGGCATATGGACATGATGTATGTAACCACCTTGTGATATTTGCTTGCACATACGAGTCTTCCTTATACGTATAATGTACGGTGAAATCAATGGTTTTTATCTACATTTCACTTGGATTATTAAATCTGTATATTTCTGAAACATTTCCTATATGGATGACGAGTTGGTAAAATTGAACAAAACACGCATGAAATTGCTAGGTTTCATGTAATGACATTTTCGTATTTCATTATATTTGCAACGTGTACTACATAGATGTTATATATGACTATTTGCATATGTTACACACGGTTATGATAAATGGATATTTGATAATATTTCCTAGACTATAGAAACGTGTGCAAATTGCAGGATTTGAAACCAATGAAAGGTGCTCGCACATGCGGATGATCACACGTTTAATAGCATATGCAAATCTATTTGCATATAATTTTCTAGGATGGTCATTCGAATCTTGTCGGTTTCATGAACATATATCAATATAAATACTGTGAAACACATGCATCTCTAAATGTTTGTTCATGATATGTGTGACATTTTATTGTATATAGGGCAGGGGTGGAGCAGTTAATATTTATTTTATTTTTGTTTCAGCATTTTTTGTCAGGGCGCAAAATTGGATAACCGATATATAGCCATGCGTCTGGTTCCTTCATGTCATGATGACCCAGCTTCGTAGGCGGGCACTACCGGTATGTTAGCCTTCCTGCAAACTTCCATCCGCCGTTGAAAGTCCAGATCTACGGAAAATAGATCTACAATAGTCGCTCCCGATCTTGGCGATAGAGAGCGTACTCTCAGATCTGGTGTTAATCATAATTGTAAAATCCGTCAACTACGCAGAAGAAATCTATCCATCTCCGTCCTCTCCATACGTCCAGTCGGTTAGAGACTTCTGTCAAATCAAAGCGGAAAACGATGCGTGGCTGGTGATTCTTTTCGGCGCTTCTATTAGAAGAATGATAATTCCTCCATACTATGGTCCCCTCGCGTTCTGTCGCTCAAATCCACTCAGGAAACGAAGTGCTGTAACCCAAATGTCTTCACCTTGGTATAGGTAGCCCGTAATGTAACGGTTGCGCTGCAGCGACCCGGCTATAAATGACAGACGCGCGGACCTGAGAGAAGACCAGCATAAATGTTCGACAGCTCTCATGGCGACTGGTCCTATTTGTGCTTCTTCCGACGTACATTTTGCCGTTCTAAAAGTCGACTGTTTTAGTTCATCGTGCCCGATGTCTACATGATGATGCGTCCATATTTCGTCAAATATATGCATATAAAAAAATCCACCAAAAGACTCCCGATCGTCTCGTATCATGTAAATAGGCGTCAAACTGGACGATTTTCATTTCTGTTTTCGACATATTTTTACATACTAAGTGGCATGGTGAGAGCGAATGTGGATTTGTTTTCATGTTCAAATTTGAGTGGACAGATGGATAAACCCCTTAGTTATATTCAGCACTATTGATATGAAAATTGACAGCTTTAAAGTAAAAAAATCTATCGAAAATGAAACACAATATGCCTTGCTTTCGGCGCGTCGAACAGCCTTGTCTCCCATTATGCCAGGGCCGTAGCTTAAATTGTTTGGAATTTGTCTTGAATCATCAACCGCACTTATCTTCAATCCGATCACCATCCCACCATTAACACACAGCGTATAAGTACCGATCTGCCTTCCCCGATATCCCAAGTTCACTTCGGGCACATGATGACTATTGCAAAGACATATTTAAAACTATCATCCCAAAGACATCGAGAGAGGCTAGAAAAGACATGTAACTGTTGGTCGACTGCCATTTTGTCCTGGTATACCAGATCCGAGAGGAGAATCGCCGCGCACACACTTCCCCTGGCTAACATTTTCCCTTCGGACATTTCCCGTCATGGACTGTTTACTTTCCCTGTATTTGATTTTACCAGTGAGCATAGTTTTCTTGTTTTTTTTCTTATTAAAATATGTATTTTCAACAAAACTTTATTTTTATTTCATTACAAAAAGTTCATATTTTACACATAAATGTGGAAGAAAGTCTGTATGCCGAAGTTAATGTCTGTTTTGCCGCCTGATTATTTATCTTTGTATGTAATTTCTGAGAGGGCACGTAAGTTGATTAGAACTTGTCCCCAATCCTATTGCTATTATTGAGGTAATCAAATATGTTTAAACTAAGAAAGTCTAATGCTAAAGGACGTGTTCGCTTTAGATGGATATCTTTCCCTTCAGAGTCGCTCTCTGTTGCTCTATTGTCTCGCTCCGAGCCGGCCGGTAAATTGTGACGTAATGCTCAGGTATTCCCCAACTCGTTGTCAGACAGGCGAGGCTAGTCTAATGGGAAATTCTGGTTCATATTCTCATACGGTTACCATTAGTATTTTCATGAACGACCCAGATATTTACGAACAATAATCAGTTATATTAATATATAAACCGATTCGAAAACTGAAAATTCACTGCCAAAAGTTAAGCGAACAATAATTAAGGAAGTAACTGAAGAAAAAAAAATAAATAAGAAAAAATCATATAGGCACATGCATAAACACTTGGGAAAGTAAGCGTCACTACTTGTTGAGGATCATTTCCTTAATAAAGGCCTTGATATAAGACAAGTTTAACCTTATAACTGTTCAATTCATAGTTACAACTTTCCGATGCTCTAAGACGAAATTATATATGTGTAACAATTATTTTTTTGTTAAGCTGGATCGTCAGAATATTTAATCGGGGATTTGGGGATTCGAACCTAAATGTTGGTTTTCTTTTGATCCTTAGTCCGACACTGTAACCATTAGGCCAAGCAGCTGTTACAATTATCAGCATGAGGAATCATGTGCCGAATGGCGGTGAACTACACCCTTTCAGAGCATTACAAGCGTTTTGACATATTTCAATATTATGAAAATATGACCCCTCTAACCAAAACAATTCTTCAGTATCATTTTGGATCAAACGTACCGCATTTCGATATGTAAGACTCGTTTTGGTTAAAGGTGTCATATTTATATATGAAGGATTCCCTTCAAGAATATCGCCAAAAATTGCAAAAACAAACAAATGCTTATTTTCTAATACTCGTAATATTTGTTGACAAATCTCTTTTCGGTGAAAATTGAGAACATGAAAATTAAGTATTTTCTCTCTCGAGCTAATAACTTTCAAAGTGAACGACAGGAAAATATATTTTCGGTTTATAAACGAAACACAATAAGGAAAAAATACGGTCAAACCGAACACCTCCTTTCGAAATATACTATCAGAATGCAGTGGCCATTTTCCCCAGTCGTCCTATGATAAGGTATTGTACAGTGTCAATGTTTTACTTATTTTGAAAAGATTTTTTCTAAATTAATTAAATGAATTTTGTTTTGTTGCCGGCTGGTACTTTTCCCTCGAATAATATGGAAATTAACTGTTTAGGTTTTACTGTATTCTGTTAAACATGATCAACACAATCTGGATGTATCTGTATTAAATCATGGTTAAACTAGCATTTAATTGCCCCGGTATTTCTGGGTTGAGCCAAAGTAAAGGACTAGGTTATTATGTAATCTTCATTCAGTCTTCAAATGTGTATACTTGATGTTTGTTTATGGGGGATTAGTCATGTTTATGGAGGATTAGTTCAGTTGGCAATTATTAGATTTTGTCATTCTTATCTCAGCTAAGAATATGCTGGAACAAAATAATCTCAAAATAAATATCTCCCGACCAGGGCCAAAAGGAGGTACATGGGGATGGGTTCATGTTCTCAAATGTTGGTGTTTAGTGCCTCCCCCTCCCCCTGATTCCCCCGATCCACCCCCCTGGTAAAAATGAACAGTCCCTTAGCATATTTTTACAAGGTTCACGATTTTTTTGAATCCCCAGAACATTCCAGTAAACATCATCTTTCTATTTAAATCCACTCATGACTAAAGAGTAAGATTCCTATTCAACAAGTCACTGATGCTTTCAAATATTTGCAATATAATTACCGTGTATCATTTCGACAATTAGCATGATATTGGATATTCATGTATATAACGTTTCGTTGCGTGTCTATACTCCTTTGTCGCCCCTGCTCGGGTGTGCCTGTCGTTGGGCAGGGGGCTGGACTGTCTTCCACGATATGGCTCGCCCTGGTGGGTCCCTGGCCCAGGTGGGGGTGTGGCTGTCGGTAGAAGATGGGAATGGAGCCATTTCCGGCAGACCGCACCCCCAGTGGGCCAACACCGTGACAATGGAGTCAATGTAATTCATTTCTTGTTATTGTCCTATAATCATATTGATCATGTGGGGGGAGGGATAAATCATTGTATGTTCCGCGTGGGCGCCTGATTTGGTAATAAATATATTCTATTCTATTCTGATGACGCATGCATGCGCACTAGGCAAGTAGCGCTGGGATGGATGTTTTGGGGACTTTGGGGACTATTGGTCCGATTGGGTTGTGTGAGATGTCATCATGAAGCTCTCGTGAGGGAGCATCCAAATGAATGGGTGTGGGGTGGGAATAGTGTCTATCTGCGCAGTAGAAAAAAGTATTTGATTGGACGTTTAGAGGTCGAGATGGACCCATAGTGGTCCAATTGGACCGTATGAGGTTTTATTTTGAAGTTCTCTTGGGGTAGCGTCGGTTTGGACAGGTGTCTAGTCCGGTTTCATAGTTTTGCGTATGAGCAGTCTGGCCGTAGTATAGAAAGCAGCAATTTTGGGGGTGCGTGGAGTGCGTTTGAGGGACCGTCCGTGGTCCGAATGCGTCGTGTGAGGTGTCAAAGTGAAGCTCTCGTGGTGTAGACCACGACTTGAGGGAGGTCCATGTCATCTGTAACGTCATTGGTGACGTCATCAGTAGGAGTAGTAGCCACTACTTCTGTACTTAGGAAAACTTGTTCTCTGCTCTGCACACAAGGCTTACCAGCACCAATGTCACATCTTGACAATACACATTTTATTTGTTGTCGAGCAGAGGTTGCGTCCAGAGTATATGCCGCCATCCATGCATATTATATATAGTCTCCCTTCCTACACACAATATGACGGCATATACTCTCGACTATAACCAGTCTGTGTTATAGAACCAAGTTGATCGATTTCACAATCCTCTCAACAAAAAGAGACACCAATCACCAGACATTCTTATATCCATCACACCGGTAGGCCTACCTAGTAAATCCGCCACGCTGGAATTCATGATATAGAATAGTTTATCTCCCTAGTCCTCCTCCTCCTCCTCCACTTTACTCACCTACTCCTCCTCCTCCACTTTACTCACTGCACAGCGGGTCGCATAGGTGTGGCGCGGGATAGGGTGGGCCACGAGACCTGGGGTTTTCGCTACCTGAGATTCCATGGGCCAGGCATTCACCCTACAGTAGAATGGGTCGACTGCGCATGCGCGATGAGTAGTAGTATAGATAGGGCACGCGACCTCCCTATCCCTATAGGTGTGGCGCGGGATAGGGTGGGCCACGAGACCTGGGGTTTTCGCTACCTGAGATTCCATGGGCCAGGCTTGCACCCTACAGTAGAATGGGTCGACTGCTCATGCGCGATTAGTAGTATAGAAAGGGCACACGATCTGTCCCTATAAACTAACCCATGGGGTTGAATGAGCCATGGGGTGAAATTATTGGCTTGAGTACTTAGAATTTGTTTGATCGTCGCTATATAGCTAAAATATTGCTGAACGCGACGTTAAACCTTAATTCTCTCTCTCTCTCTCTCTCTCTCTCTCTCTCTTTCAACTTCAACAGGGAAATCGACCCATCTTGGTTCTTGATTTATACTGACTACATACACTTTAGAAAAGTTCTGGCATAGCATTCACCCATATTCCTTATAGACAGTTACGAAATTACATTTTGATGGCAAGTTAAATGCCCCAGGTATTAATTTATTATGAGACAGTGTTACATTTACATCTTTTTTAATTTGCATATTTCAAAATGGTCTTAGTTCTTGGTTATACAAGCATAAAGAATGGGCTGTGTAGGGCATTGACGTCACAGTACAACTCTGCCAAAGGGAAATCTCTGTCTGTTAAAATGCTTTAATTTGCAAGACAGACACCATGAATTATTCCCCAAATTGATTGATGATGGGGATAAATTTTTTTTTTTTTTTTTTTAAATTGTGTACATAGATTGCAGAATATTTTGTTTGTAAGGTGTGGTAGGCTATTACGCAGCATTTGTTTAAATTCCTTTATCCGTGTTCAGCCTCTGAGAAGTTCATTGGGGTAATTACATGTATCTATATCGTGGTAATTTAGACCACCCATAACTAGATTATTTAACAGCCTTTAATGTGGCTTCAAGCCATCTTTTTATACAGTTATGTTTTTATCAGTGTGCTCCACTTCCATTTATTAAGTCAACACATCACATGTCATTGGCCTCAAGTCAAGTCCAAACTTCTGTGATATGAAGCTTATGCCTTGAAATATCAAATATGAAATATAAATCTCAGGGGTATTGTCATTGTGGTGTCCGCCTGTTTGTCCGTCCGTTAATCTTTTTCTCCGAGCTTGATATCTTGTTTGGATAAAAGTTGTGCCCAGCAGGGCTAAAACGCAATCAAACATACATATAAAACATACACAACTACAAACATCAGACAACAGATAAAACACGCATAAATATAATTGGGTGTCCAATTACCCGACAAATTGATATATGAATATGAAATAACATTGTCTTGATCTATTATCATTCACCATGTTTTATTCGTTTTATTACTGAAGTAGCATAAACAATAATATGTGATTGGGGGGGGAGTTGTTCGTGGGGGTTTCGTTCGCTGTGGGTTTCTCTGACCAGAGGTACCGGTATGTGATGTACCGGTACATCGAAGAGAACTTATTGATGACTTGTGTGTCCAACTATCTCACTCGGTCTCGCGCTACTGACGCGATTTCATGTGACTTTCACACGGCCATTTTCCTTCCACTTCTACTTTCGCTCTGACTCGTGACAGCTTACGTTCAATTTTCTTCTCCATATCAGATCCGAACAATCTTGTTTCGCATGATTGAACATACCGCATCCAGAGAAATACATTCGGCCTTTACTCTACAGTCCCAAAGGTAAATATATCCGAATAACTTAATCCTGCGGTCTGTTGCAGGTCAGGTCAGCTCGGCCTACACTGGCTCAAGACCATAATCCGCATTACCTGATTACCACCCCCTATAGCCCACCTAGGTTATTTAAGAAATAAAGGCTTGTTTTCCTGCGTAAAATTGCTCAGATATATGTAGGTAAAACGGACTTGCCCATTATTTGAGGACGCGGCCGCGTCCTCAAATAATGGGCAAGTCCGTTTTACCTACATATATCTGAGCAATTTTACGTAGGAAAACAAACCTTTATTTCTATTCTGACACATCATATTCGACAATAATATCCTCGTTTTTATTTCTATCTGAAGTTAATCGCCGCTGTTTTGTTACGAAAATGTAAACCCGTCACCCCTTTGTCTTGAATGGCGTTCAACTCGAATGGATCGTGTCCAAAACATTCTATGGGCGAGTCTATTAGCCTGGGGAAGGTGAGACAACAACGCAAGACAATCTGACCAATCAGAATGCTGTATTTTAACAATGCATGTTCCGGGTCCAACAATTATATATACATATTCTGAGCTATAAATATTATTGTCATTTAAAACACATTGTCAGTTACGCAGTGTCTGATGAGTCCAAACTTAGATAACATCAAAGTGTACGAATACGGATCGTGAACTATTAAAATAGAGGAAGCTCATCACGTTCCTAGTTGAAGGTGATGTTGAAGTTCCCGCCACTTATATTGGCGTTGTGAAATAACGCGGGCAATGCAGAGGATCGAGAGGACGATTGAACAAAGCAAGTTCTGCTCAGTGTGTGTGGCAGAAAACAACGGACTGATTATCACTTTGAGAGCCTCCATTTTGCCACATTGTTTATTGTTTTTGTTTTGACAGTAGCAGACGACGGTCTGTTTCAACCTGTCCCCCCTTCTACATGCGCGGTTGGAACATTCCATTTGGAATGTCCTGACGAAACTAGGTTGAAACCAGAGACAGTTTGTTGTGATTAGATGTAGGAAATGACCCTATGCTTTTAATAGTAAAGACGTGGCAGATGTGTTAGAATTGTCGATAGAATTATGACTCAATCAAGGTTAGTAAAGTTACAAGTAGGCCTACATGTACAACATGTGAACTCTTGAACATGTGTGCGGTTGCAGACCGGGCAAGCCATTCTATCATAACCCACAGGCGAAGTAAATGTGGCATAGGCCTATGCTGTGTTTTGGTTGAATCATTATGTTTCATAATGTCTACACAGTTGAAAATGTTTATGTGAAAGACCAATTATAGTAATAAAGATGTGTCATTAACCTGTCCATATGTCGTTTACGTCGGTAGATATTACACACAATACAGTTGTGCAAACGACGTTCACAAAAATTATAATCTCCTGGAGTGACATTTCCCCCAGTGGGCATTTCCCCCAGTGGACATTTCCCCCACACAATGTTTTTAGGTTATTTTGAACATAGTTTTTAAATAATTTGGCAATAACACATTTTTTTATATATTTTTTATTTTCTATATTTAAGGATATAAGGATTTCCACATAATGTTTTACGATAATGAGTCACATAGTGATAAGGTATTATACATATACACAGTATATATCAGTATTATACAGTCTGATAGCACATTTTAAAACATGGCTTAAAACATGTAGTATATAGCATAACATTATCTGTTCGGAGGTCAGTGTCACGAAGCCATTTGACATGTTTGATGAGAATAAAATTGAACTACTAGTCAGGGGGCCAGGAGCTGAACCTGGAAAGTGCTTCCAAAGTTTTTTTCTCAGTGTTTTCATTTTATATAGGTATTGTACTCTATGAAACTGCATGATGGCATTCTCCCATCATTGAGCATTTTCATATAACTGGTTTTATATAATTGCGGCTATCGGGACACAAAACATAATTGTTTCATTTTTATACGCCCGCCAAAAGGCGAACGTATTATGTGATAGCGATTTCCGTCCGTGTGTCCATGTGTCCGTCCCTCGTGTCCGGTCTATATCTGGGACAGTTTTCTATCTAAAGTTCCAATGTTTGATGAGTGGATACCCTACGGGGGGACGATGTGTCGCATACCAAAATGAAGGTCGAGGTCAGAGGTCAAAGGTCACTGGCCTGAAAAACAGGAAATCACTGAAGTGTTCATGTCCGATCTATATCTGTGAATGTTTTCTATCCACAGTTACTTTCTTTTGTGAGTGGAAATGCTAGGTGGAGACGATGTGTCGCATACCAAAATTAAGGTCCAGGTCGTAGGTCAAAGGTCGCTGTTCCTTAAAATCAGGAAATCGTTGATCATTGACAGTTTTCTATCTACAGTTCTAATTTTTGGCGAGTGGATGCCCTAGGGGGAACGATGTGTTGCATATCGAATGTAAGTCGAGGTCAGAGGTCAAAGGTCAATGTGATCGAAAATCAGAAAATCATTAAAAATTTCTAATTTTTTGTGAGTAGATACATTAGGGGGACACGATGTGTCACATACCAAAATTTAGGTCAAGGTCACTGTGACCCCAAAATTGTGAAAAATCATGATTTTTTGTGTCCATTGAGAATTTACGGGTAGACGGTTTGTCATGTACCAAAATTTAGGTGAATGTCAAAAAATTACTCTTTTTTTGTGTCAGTAGGTCAAGGTCACTGTGATCCCAAAATCAAGAAATCATTAAAAGTCACATTTTCATATGCCTATGTTAGGTTGGAGTATTCAGATTTCTCTCCCCTACATGTGTATGGCATTTGTCCTGTGGAGTTGTCTCCCATGTTTGAAACAGCTACATTCAGTTAAACTGTTGTGAAATAAAAACCATACATCTACTAATTTAACGGGGAGAGGGGTTCTTTTTATTGACTCAAGAACAAAGGTTTACTTCATCACTTTCTTCTTCCTTCATGAAAAATTCTCTCGCCTGAAAGAAATCCATTTGCAGGAAAACTACTATTTTCTTGTGTTTGACTTGTCGATTTCAGTGTGGGATATGTGTCTGCTCTCGGCTCTTGTTTCAAGGTCAACTAGTTACCAAGAGTAGAGCCCATTTTAGTTTATCATTCAATATAAGATGTGATATATGTTACATTCTCAGAAACACAAAATTGTAGACCTTTCTCTGGATTGCTAGCTACCTATTGAAATCAAGGCTATTAAACAACCTTGAAACTTGGACCAATGTAATTTCAGATATACGGGCGTATATTGAAGCCCCTTGGGCTCTTGTTCCGGGGTTGAGCTAATGTCACATTGAAAAAGAACAATGAGAAATGCATTTTTCCTGAATTCGGTTGTTCTGTTTGTAACCCAGATCATCATACAATTTGTGTTGAACATGATGTACATGTTT